>JAMKCH010031859.1:0-16664 GCA_023653785.1 Ophioderma brevispina | reverse complement strand
TTTTCGCTCACTCAATATAACTGCTTGCATGGGACGACCTTCTTACAGCTCATAAACAACTAACCTCACTCAACTATCAATTCACAGTGTCAAACACGCATACACCTTGCCCGAATTAGATCCGCCCTTTCGAAGATGAGTCTTTATTGAGTTATATCATTATCAAGACTTGTATATGTATCAAATTCAAAAACTGCAGCAAGAGACAAACGAATATACTCCGCGAAAGTTAGAAACCATTTCAAAAATAAATTATGCCCCTATATATATTCTATATGAATTTGAGTATTGAATGAACTGATTTTGTCTTAATTAGAAAACCTCGTGGCTGATACCCGTTTGTGTTATGAATTTGGCAGGATTACAGGGCTGCAAGGTTACACGCAAAGATCCGACAGTTCCCTGACTTGGTGTTATTGCCAGCAATTATCTTCTGGGCTGGACTGCGTCCTCGTAGATCAATAACTGATGTTTCTAAAAATACGTCTTTGGTTAATGACTAACAGTTCTCCATGGTGTCCATAATAATAACAAATGCTCTACTCAAACAGTAATAATGAACTCACGTGATATAACAAGTAGACAAGGCGGTCCCTCGTTTATCATAATCATTTATGTTTATTCATTCTGTCGGCATCTTAATTTTGAACGTGTTGCGGTAGAGTACCCGTGCGCTTGGCTTACTGCAATAGTCTGTTTGTATTTGTAGAATTGCCGGATTTGTTATATAGATTGGAGTATACACCAGTCATTAAGACTATAACAATCATAATTTTTTGTGTGTTTTTTGTGTATTTGTTATTTTGTATGCGTGTATGTATGTGATATGTGTATTTGTATGTGCAGTGTGTAATGTATGTGACATTTTGAATGCATAAGTTTGATATATCAATACAATTAACCTTGAGTTCTTTGTGGGCTCTATAATAGGTACTCAACTTGGTGATGATAGGAGGGCAAGATGTTAATTCCCTGGTTAGATTTTAAGTTAAAAAATGTAATTAATAGCTAATTACACTTAAGTGGTGCCAGGGGTATCATTTTGATCTTTATTTTTTTTCAATTCGCTGAATACTCTTTTTTTGGTGAAAATTTGAAAATCCGAATGAACGTTAATGAGATAATTATGGTTTTCCCTAGGATTCCTCCTTTCCCCCAAACGGTGAGTGCGGAAAATTTTTAAAATGTTTGAGACCACACAAGAGTGTTTTACTTATCTCTGTATATTTTAATGAAAATTTGAGCTACAACTATAGACCCTCATTACCAAATTGTCAAAAAAATAATATTTGCTTCTAATAGGTAATTTGGATCGTCTACAATAATAACAAACACTCAATTAGTTGTGAATTACATTATTCATTGCGCATACTTGAAATAAATGTCAGTTTATAAATTATGTTTTTCAAGTATTTTTTGTTTGTCTTAAAATTATTCATGTGTGAGATGCTAGTTTCATTTAAAAGCCGGGAGGGGTTAAATGAGGTTGGGTCTCATTCTACCCGTTCCTCACCAGTTGTGCAGGCGACCTTGCCCACTTTAAGTATAGAAATAGTCATAAAAAATAAAATAATTCTTTTATTTTTATTGTAGAAGAATACTGGGGTCCGTCTCCATATGAAACGCTATTGCTAAAGTTTCCATACACATCACAGCTATAATTTAATGCGGATTTAAAGAGTTTTTGTACATTGAAGACTTTGAATGGCCCAACCAAATTATGCCTAATATAAGCAATATACCTCTTCATATTATTAATTGATTGTTCAAGGTCAATTTTTTGTTTTAATCCATGGGCTCCCTCCACCTATCACCCAAACACTCCCCTTTGGGGGGATTTTTTTTCACTCAAGGCAACATTTTTATAAACTTTTGCTAATATTTCACAACAATTTTTTTTTAATTAGCCAATTTTTCATCCAAAACATCGATTTGGGGCAATTTGGTTTGGCTGGTCCCCTCACAAGACCCCTCTGTCACCAAATGCCGCCTGATTTTGGAAGCACCAGCCTTACACTCACCCATAATCCATTTTCATATTTGATGCCCCCTGACATCTTTGGCGTATTAGACTTCTACATTGTACTTCAGGAACTCAGCATTTTTATTATTTATTGGCTGGCATAGTCCATTGCTTCTAGCTTCCTGCAAATTTGTTCTAACGTGAGGCATTAAGTTCATTTACTTACTTGACAACCAGAACAAGGGCGCCATCATTGTTTATTAGACATCTGCAAATTAGCTTCTTGTGAGCGACAGTCCGTTCATTACTTTAATTGGATAACCAGTAAGTGGGTAACCATTACTTGGTAGACCTTTGCAATTTTTTGAGGGGTTTTGGTACCTTTTGTGACCCCACTTTGTCTCATCCACTTTTTCTGCCCCCATTTTTTGCTCAGATCTTCCGCAGCCTTTACGGAATAAAGTTACAGTATCACGTGCACTTTAGTCCGGCAAGGCTGCTGAATTCTGATCAAACTGGGTGCAGCTAAAAAGTTGGGTGCAGAAAAGTGGGTCACAAAATGGTTACCACCATTTTTTTTTCAAGGGGCAGGGGGGGTCAAGTTTATTCCTCATTGGATGACCAGTGGCCCAATTGCTTGTTAGACTTCTGCAAATTTGCTTCTATTGGCGCGACACAGCAAGTTCGATTACTTTATTGGATTACAAAATATCAGAATAGCTTGTCATACTCCGGACATAATACATTTGACGAGCGTGTTGAGTGGGCGGAGCTTTCACTCGCGTGCAACCTCCTATGATGAAAGTTCTAAGTAAGTGTCTCGACAACAGCAGATCGCCCCAACACCGAATAAGAGAGACGATTGTGTTTTAACACAGTCGAATGTTTGTTGGCAACTTGCCCCGAGTATAGACTTTTTGCAATTATTTCTAGTGGGCCACAATCATTTACTTATTAATGGCGTAACCATTTAAGGGGGCACAGTACTTATAAACTTGCTTGTGTTTTTCAACATGTTCAATAACGGCCAATCGGTTTGATTCACTGGATACGACCAGTGGCTCCAATTGCGTGTTAGCCCTTTGCAAATTTCCTTTTAACAGCTGCCATAGACCCATTAGTTAATTACATTATTGCACAGCTAATTGCTTCTCAAGAGTGGCATTAGTTCATTAATTTAATGGATAACCAGAAATGGAGCGCGCTGCTTGTTAAACCTCTACAAATGTGCTTTTCTTAAATGGCGGCGCATCAGTTTAATAATTCATTGGAAACAGAAGAGAAACTTAGGGGCATCATGGGCTTATGTAACTGGCTTTAAGTGGCGGCATCAATTTAATTACTCATGTTGTATCACCTGTGCAATTTTTTCCATATGGGGGCATGCATAGTGTAAAGTCAAGCGTAGACTTCAGCAGAGTGCTGACTGCTTTTGGTTATTATCAATTTGCGCTTCAAAGGGGTGGCATCGGGTTATTCTTGGCCATGGATGGACAAGTATTGAAGCATTTTGTAAGGGTGGTGGCTCAGTTTCTTTCCTGCACTTAAACGAACCAGTATAGTGGCGTCACTAGGAGTTCTGCAGTTGTGTTAAACGTCGACTTCGGTCGTTGCATTTAAGAGGAGCCATCGTTTGACTTACCTTCTGCAAATTATGCGTAAGAAGTGGGATCAGTTTATTATAATTATAATTTTTATGGCGACCGTGTATGGGCGATTTCTTATAGAGTCTGCAAGGACATAGAGACCATGTTGGAGAGACAGAGGTTCGTCATTAAGAGTTCTTGGCAAAAATGTCGTATGGTTTGTTCTGAAAACCGAAATCAGTTTCTTACTCCCGGTTGTGTTTTTTTTCCTATACGTCCTGTACGCCCCGGTTCCGACGCCAATGTCTAGACAACCGAATTTGAAGAAGATAAGAACCGAAAGGAAATGAAAAAGCTACACCATACAGTTAGAAAAAAGGTAGTAAAGACACTGAGTGTCTCCCATGCGAGAGTGTCGTAGCTACCATAGCAACATGTACGGACAAAACCGTGACCTTGTTAGACGAGGCCATTTGGGTACAGTGTGAAATAAGGATGCATACCAGCATCAATGGAGGAAGAACAACAAGACACAGGGCGGGTCGGCACTCACTCAAACGGACACCGGTACTCTCTTTACGACGAGTTGAAACCAAAGCGATTCCATTATTTTTGCGTGGAAGAACTCGGCCCTCCACTTATTTTAAGTGGTTCCACGCCAAATAATGGTTGTCGACGGTTTCAATTGTCGTAATAAGAGAGTACAGGTTCCCAAAATCACACCTTTATTCCCATTCTAAACGGTTATAATTTAGGTCATCTTTAGCCCAATTTCGCGATACGTTATGGCTTACGTAACAACAAGAAAAGAAGACTGCCACCACCCAGTGATAAAAATCGAAAATACGTTGAACGCACCAACATACGCAAAGACACGCAACGTATTCGCATCAAGAAGATGATCTCAAGACTTCTCGTTGGTGAATACAGCTGGATAAGCTCAGAGAATATAGGAAGGTGACATGCCATGGATGGCCCTATAGGTGAGAACGCGAACCTTAAATGTTGCCCTCTATTTAATAGTTGGAAGGTATGCAGTTGGTAGATAGCAGGGTGATTAAGACAAGACAATTAGTAGCTACATTTTGAACTCGCTGAACCTGGGTCAATTCTCTTTCTAGAAGGCCATAGACCAAGGAGTTGCAGGAATCAGCCCTGATGTACAAAGGCCATGGACCAATCTGATCCTGGACTTTTCATCAAGGTATTCTGTCGAAACTGCCCCAAGTTGCCTTGTTAAGAGGCAAGCAGCCTTGCATAAGTTGTTAACATGACTGATCATCCTTAGTGGATGAGTCTAAAGATGACCCCTGGGTTTTTTTTTTTTTTTTTCCCCACTTCCATGCTTTGGGCCCAATGGCATTAGGTCGATCTGTTAAAGGAGGGCGAAAATACAAAAATCGCTGTATTTTGTCCAGTTAATATCAGCTTCTTGGATTTATTTCAAAAATCTGGTGTCTGAAATGACACAAATTTTTCTTTCTTCATGCTGCTCAGATCCCGAGGGTGTTTGTAAAGGTCAGGTAGAGTGGGATGTCATTCGTGTAAACTTCAGATTGAACACCATGTGCAGTAATGATTCTGTAAGTGGGGCACTGAACAAGATGAAGACGCATAGGTCCAGTAACTGAGCCCACAATTATACAATCTACCGCTACAGGGTCTGACGAAAAGCAACCGGACTAATATAGATTGAATTCAGACATTTTAGGTAGGTAGGAAAGGTGGATGAGAAAACCAACGTAAGTTAATGGGCTCCTTGGACAATGAACAAATTGACATTTACATAGACCAAAAATTTTTTAGTATGTTATTACATGTGGCAAGTTGAATGCAAAAACCACCATACCTAAACAAGCTTAATTTATTTTTTCAAAATATAAATTGATTTTTGGTGCCTGGGACCGACATGTTGGCGTAAATCCTGATAGGCATTTTGGTGCTGACAGAATGTTAAAGAAAATCACATTTTATGAGTCATATTTTTAACCAAAATGGAGCACAACCTTTTAAAAGGCTCTTTTACGCCATTCTCCTAAGATGAAGGAGGTTGTGTCCAAATTTGGTGGTTTATCACAGATGTTGTCGCTTTCCAAGGGGACACCGTAAACGACAAAAGATAAAACGCGTCAAAGGAAAAAAAACCGTTAAAACCAAGAAACACTATTTTAAATATTATGCCCCAAAATAGGTCAGCGTTTTAATTTTTCCCATGTATCAAATCTCTATTTCAATTTTAACTTCCGGGTAGGTATTTGCATGGTTTAAAAAACGGTGTGAAAGTAATCATATAGTCCGGTTATTATAAAGCGTGAAACTAATTGCTGCGTGAAGAGTCAAATGAATTCGATTGACATATGTCACCATTGTTCCCGGGACTGTGAGCCCGGAGGACATATCTCCTACCACAACGTTCTTCTCAAAGGAAGGAAATGTATCGTCCTTGAAAAACATGAACGAATTCTAATCTAATGTTTTGTTGTTTGTTCAAGGGCCGATATTTATTCATTAGAGAATATGTGCATCGATTTTTTACAACCTGTATTTGCATAATTGTGGAACCATGACTCCGATTTATCTTTGTAGGCCTATACCTTAAAACGTTTCAGTAAATTTTATACCCGTTCGGTTAGACGGGGTTTAAAAAGCTGTTTTTTGTGGGTCGATGGTGCGAAGGTTAACCTGAAGTTCAGCTTCATGTGGTGTCAAGAATAGTCCAAGATGTCAATCTGCCACCCCAGTCCTTACTGACTGCATCGGAAAATGGAGATCATATCGATGAGACCGAAGTCTGCAAGCGATTTACCGCTACTCTTATATTAGATCACCTCCCGGAGAAAAGGAAGATTGGATATAGGGTGATAATTATAAAGGGATGTTGATGTCTAAGCCGGCATTCATCAGGAGCGAGATACACCGGATGACAAGGAAAAGTTGGCAATCTTTGTTATAACTGGTAACAGATCACCTAGACATTTTAAAATAAATAATACAAATACAGCTTAAATTTAATTTAAATTTCGTGAGTTAATCTGTGAACTTAATGTTAAATTCACAAATTTAATATGAAATGCATGAATTTATTATTAAATTCACGATTTTTATATTAAATTCACGAATCTAATATTAAATTCACGAATTTATATTAAAATCACGAATTTTAGTTATGCTTTTGGGTAAAATGGGCTTAGGGTATTAACACATAACTGCTTAAGGGGTTTCACTGATTTAATGTTTTACCATGGTAGTCCAGTCTACTATTATAAATAATATTGAGTCTGTAGGTTAACCCAGCATGTCATTATGCGGTATCCTCTCTGATTTTACTACGTCTGAAGTTACGGTGGTCCGGTAAGTACGTAATCCTGTTTCTAAAATTGAAAAAAAAAATAGCGTATATTGAAACCAGTGTTTGAAAATTCTCAAGACTGGAAAAATATCGAAAGACATTGTGGGAAAAATCACTGATCTCTATACAATGGATTGGAAACCTGGGCTTCGTAATTGCTGACGGCCATATTGGTCATACAAAACGAGCCCAAGCAGGCGGTTAAGAGCCGGTCATTTATACAAAATTTTTCCCATTGAAATGTGGATAAGCGACATAACAGACTACAGAATCAAGCCAATTCATTGAGCTCGTTGTATTTGCGCGTATGTGATGGCATATCTCTAAAACGTGCACTCGGGATACAACTTCTGTTAAACAGGTGTCTCTGGAATGCTATTGTGTCGGTAGACCAAGATGTCCGCCCATTGCTCCATTCAATATGCAATTACTGTTGTGTAGCCAATCCATTGTATAGAGATCCGTGGGAAAAATGGATGCGATTGCGTGTTCAATTTTCCGTGTCTGCGAGCACCGAAGTACCCGACAAAAACATTCAATTTTCTCGCTAGGTTCTATGGGTTCAGAACCAATTACGATACATATTTAAAACAAAACATAGTAACGGACCCTCCGATGCAAAAACCTCCATAGAAACCTTTCGTTTTCCAGAGATATTTGAGATTTAGTTTCATTTACACATATTCGCTATGAATGACTGTTAACGTTAATCTCTCGCGCAGTACCAATTTACATAACATCTTTCGCAGTCTGTGACACAGACTAGACCGTGGGAAATACTTACCGCCGTAGTCTGAAGTTGTGAATGAATGTGACGTCACCCGGTGGCAACCCGATGTTGGTTAGGGATCTGTAGATTGATCAATTACGAGGACCCCTCTAGACATCGTGTGCGCGCGCCGCTCCTCGGTAGTCATTCCTACTTCGGGTACCGGGTAATTACAGCACACAGGAACTTTTCACAAGTTTTCTGAAGTTTAATCTACTAGTTGGCAAGTATATACCTGTATATTTCATGTTGATAAAGTGTCAGGGATGCTATAGATCGAATTTTGGATGATATTTTGCAGATTTCGAGATGTTTGGCGAGATTACAAAAAATCAGTCAATTTTGTGCATAACATGGTCACGGTCCCGGTGTGAGGCATTGGTTAAATCGTGACCCAAATACAGGCTCAAAGTCACCTTTTGTCTTGTTTCAAATATGCGAAGTCATCCAACTGTTCGAGAGGTATTGTGATTAATCATATACAGGTTGAGGCAACAAAACAATTACTGATTGTGTCCGCCATTTGAATTTTAAAGTAACAAATATCTAACTATGTGATATCATCTGAAAGCTTAAGTTCATTATCTTTACTTTGCTGCAAAATCATTCACATCGTTAGGTATAGACCGATTTACAGTCGTTTGAATGAAGCAGTCGGTTTTCTGGACTGTCCACGGAATCACATTTGCTTAGTCGGCCGTGCATTCAATTGGAAATCCGTGGATAGGGTGTAAACCAGGTACTACTTGATTCAAAAGACTGTAGCTCTGCATATACTTAACCGATGGAATTATTTTGGGTAGCAAATTAAAAATAATATATCACATACGTTATATAACATTATTTAAAAATCAAAATGGCGGACACAAACCGGGTCCATGTTTTTTTTACTCACCCTTTAAGATCATGTAGAGAAAGGGGTGATAGATTCTGTCTGACCGTCGTCTTGGAATTAAGGAAACTTATTGTTCCGCCATTGCTTGCGATTTCGCAATCGACCCTCATCATTTATCGTGCATGGATGGTTATTGGCTTTGTTTGTTGTTTCATACATGATGCTGTATATCACGGCACTTGATTAGGGTATATTTGTGTTATTATATATTATTTCTTTTATTAATAAATTATTTTCGAGGCCTTGTTAAGATGGTATTCTAGCTTGTCCGGTATTTGTCACTTGTTTCATTATTATTATTATATTGTACTTTCGACGGTTAGTGTGGAATCATTACCCTTGTTGAAACACTGACGCGCAAACGCGCCGATTCGCCTGTATTCGGGACAACTAGGGAGTGACATTAAAATCAAATTTCGATTCGGTGGTAGTTAATTATTTTAATTATTTTTATTTCTGCATTAAATTTTGGGGCTATATATTTGTAGATTATGTAAGCATGGTATTGAATTTTTAAGGGAGGAGCATATCACACTCTCATTTACCTGTAATTGTATGTTACGATTTATATTATGTTTTTTATGCGCATTGATGTAGGCCTTTTGTGCTATTTATTGTTATATTGCATATATACATATTTCGGGAGAAGTAAAGTGATATATTTTGTATCTTGCTCTTACGCTAGATACATTGTAGAGAGACGGGCAATGACTAGGGGAGCTTTTAGGATTTTATATTATTTTTCTTATTTAATTTTTGAGTAGCTATTACTTCAAATTAATGGAATGTCAATTACCTCAATTTATTTCAGTTATTCTCGTCCTTGGAGGGTCAGGCCCGTACGCAGGGGGGGTGCCGGGGGTGCGGCCCACCCCCCCCCCCCCCCAAATGGGAAAAGGCCACTTTTTGCTGAATTTTTTTTATAAAAAGGTCCAAAATTTAGAGACATTTGACAAGAAAGTCCACTTTTGTGATAAAATGTTCAAAAAAAGTCCAAACAAATAAAACAACCATTTTAGGGGGTTGGTCCACTTTGAAAAAAGTCCCACTTTTTCGAAAAAAAGGTTCCACTTTGTCCGAAGTCCCGCACCCCCAAAAAAAATCCTGCGTACGGCCCTGTTGATGGTCGTAACTTCGAAACACGTTCTACCCAGTTTCAGTCAAACCAAATGACGCGAGATAGTCCTTATTATTGTCTAAACGCCCTTTACATACCCACGCGGACTCGTTCTGTGAGTTGTTCTATGGTTTTGCAATAGGGGTCTCAAAACCCTTTCTTTCAATGCAGCCCACAACTTTCTCCTTATTGGTTTACCTCCTTTCCCAATTCCTAGCCAGTCATTCATCGTTCAATGTTTTCATTTGTTTTTCTTGGGCGCCATTTTTAAAACCTCTCCGAGGTAGACTTTAAATTCGTCAACATGTGATACAAAATATGCCCTCAAAAACTACGATCAAAACGAGAATTTTGAAAAGCTTTCACGCTGTACGGTATTGACAGCTTGTCATCCCATGGCATTATTTTAATAGAGGGGATACTTCGGTCAGAGGAAGTTGGGCTTAGGGCGGAACGAACTTTTGAAAACACGGTAATAAAAGACCCTTTTAGTGTGGTTTGGTGTGTATTCCCGTAGATTTTCATGCTAAAATGATTTTGTTAATGTGTGGGTTTCAATAGGGCAAAATGTCACAAAAAATGGAACGGGTGGTGGTGTAAATTTTTCGGAATTGATGGGGGAGGGAACGTTGTTAGTACAGCGAAAAATTTAAAATCGAGGTCAACTCATGTTTATGTTACACTAACGCGTTTTTTTTTTTTTTTTTTTTTTTCGTCTCCTCAATATAGGATTACGAAAAAGTAGTACACTTGCTCAGGATTCCAACATTAAGCGGTAAGACCCCATATGGTTTCAAAGTCACCCTGGGGGTAAAAGCTCCGATGTTGTTGAAAGTGGGTCAAATGATTCCTCGGTTAATACTGAAACGACATTAATTTTACAGATTATGATTATACACTAATGTAGACCCTTGCTACATTTGGCTATGTTTTAAAAGTACCCAACCAAATGTCACACCAGTATAAAATTACCCGGGGGGAGGGTTTACTTAGTGGAAAGGGATAGGTACATATGTGCCGCCGATATGGGTCACCTTTTCAACCCGTTTACTATAACAATGGGTCGTTTTCCCCCCATGCTAAAATGATTGATGGGTCATGTTTAGGTCATTTGCTACTATACAACATGGGTCCATTTTTCATTTTGGTAACATTTACTATGAAAATGGTTCCATTTTTCCGATTTTCGGTAAAATCACAATGAGAAATGGGCGATTTCAGAAAAAAATTACTATGAAAATGGGCCGATTTTGCTAAAGATTACTATTGAAAATGGTGCGAAATTTTTTAAAGCAACCTTTAAATAGAAATGGTCAAAATTTTGGAAAACCAAACTATATAAATGGCGTCAGATTTTTGTACATTTGGTCACTATACAAGGGTAATTTTTTTTTACCCACGCGGACGGCCCCATTACCCCATTTTGGGTCAGAGATAAAAATAATACATTTAGGATCCTGTATACAATAAAAAACAACTTATACCAGTTTCAACAAAATCTGAGCATTGGGTAAAATTTACCCCAGGAATGACCTGACCATTATGGGGCTATAGCGCTTTAAAACAAGGTTGGACCCCCAAGGCAAATATATACCTTTTCTAATCCTTATAAGGACACGAACTGTTTAATGTAGATTAAAACACAATTTGACTAGATTTTGAAATTTTCCCTGTCAGTAACATTTTCCCACTTAAAGGAGGGGGGGGCGGGGGGGACAGCAGTTGGGAAATTGTACAACCCCCTCATTTCTGACAGTCTGGTCCATATTGAATGCAAAAAATAGCAAGAAATCCAATTTTTAGCGCCAAAATTCCTACGGGAACGTTTCATTTACATACCAAACAACAAGTTTGAGTTAGGTCCTTGCAGTAAAGCTAAGGCGCCAAAATTGTACTGATATTATGACTACGGAATTATTACATAACTTGTTCAATGGATTGTATTACTGAATATTATACTTTTTTTTTGATTTTATCCTCTAGGTTTTATAAGCAGGGGGCGCAGGCGCTTGATCGCAGTGTAGTTCATCGTTCGGAATAGGCGTCGACACTCTCTGTAGGTTGTTTTAGGGAAATTTGTCAGTGTCTGTGCACCCACAACAACATGACACTTACAACACACCTTATATACACATTCTCCATGCTGCCTGCACCACACCCTTTCCAAAACACCCTCCATTCACGCTCAATCCAACCCTTTTCCATACCCCTTAACCTTGAGTACGCACACAACATACACACACCACCCTGCACCCACCTGATAATGCCATGACATGCTACCCCCTCGCATTTGTTATACACTTCCCCCCACACCACACTATGCATACCTTCATATAAACTCACACAAAGACTTTGCACACCCACATCCCGTACACGCCCTTGGAGGCACACTTTCATAATTCCACATACCACCCACATGCACACTGTTATACCACGCCCACTTATCCACGCATTCATACCACAACACATACTGCTTATGCACTCATACATGACACCTTACTAAACAACTCGTATCTTCATACACAACTCTACATTATATCACACCTTCATGCCATAATCCCACGCTTTGCCCACACCCTCGCACCACATGGACAACCAGCCCCCCACACTTTCACACCCACACGTGCATGCCACACACATTACACCACTCTTTATTACATGCACACCTTATAAACAGCCACACATACACACCCTCATACCATCACACATTACACACCCTCATACACCCACTCATGCACACTTACACCGTAACTCTTACATGTATACAACTATGCCACATACCTCACAACATTCACACCCTCATACATTCACACACCCACATATGCGCCACCATCTTACCCACACCCTCAGCTTCACACAACCAACCCCCGGGGCATGCACATCCTCACACCCACATGCACTCACCCCACACACACACTCACACACACCCATCCATGCTGCACACCACATACAACCACTTTTAAACACGGTACACCCCTCTTCCACAGCCCACTACCTACAACCACACATCCCCTATATCTACTAAGTAGAACGGCTGTTTCCACAAGGCAGCCTCACCACCTACACGAGACCCCCGCATCCCCCCTACCCCCTCATACACCCCCCCCTCGCACCGCCCATACCCCCACCCCTTCCCGCACTTGACACCACTCGCACTACCACCCTTTGTGCAACTCTTCACACACACCCCTGATACATTGTCACACAGGGTGCACAAAAAGGAGGATTAAATAGCAGATCATGGAGGGGCCCCCAGCATTGACGAACCCTGCATGCCACCTCCGGCAGGGATCCTGGCCCCCCGACCCGTCTTCCACACACCACACCCCCAGGCATTCACTCCAGCACACCGCACATATTTGTACCTACTCTCACTCCTATCACCCATACATGCATACCCTCATGCACAACCCGCGCTGCATTCACTCTACTCTGAGAATCCAATGTTCTATAAGCCCTTTTTCTACATACACCCCCTCACACATCCACACACCCAAGCACGCACGCACTCCTCCCAGCCACATATACACCCTTACACAGTTATAACAAAATAATCTTTGATCTCTTATGTAGATATAGTTCGTTTTAGGAGGTTAGGTATTTAGATCTATGTTGGGTTGATTGAGTCGTAGAGAGTGTTTGCGTCGATCATCCATCGTAGATATGGAATGGCAAACGAGATTTTCGAACTGGTATGTATTGGGTTAAGAATGAATGGGTTATTTGTTTACACCATCTCATGTTAATAATAAATTGAAATGTTCCCCCTATGTTAAGTCATGGACACACTGACCCACTTAGCATTGCGAGTATGGTCCCCAAACGAGAAGCATTGTACAACCGGAGGCCATTGAGGTGGTCGTTCCAAGAGTTCACGAACAAATTTCTTCGTAACATTACACATGCCGAAGTGCCGTCGGGACTAGCGTCGGTGACTAAATCGCTTTACGGTTAAATTAAAACTTTCTACAGCAGTCATAGAGTAGTTTGTTTGTGGCTTTAGCAGCGTCACTCGCCGGGGCACTGATTGTGGTCGTGCCCAGAGATACCGCACCATACACCGAGACATTGATGGTGGTCGTGCCTAAGATAAGCAGTGTCACTCGCCGGGCAGTGAATTGTGGTCGTGCCTAGAGCAGCAGCGCCATACACCAAGGCATTGAGGGTGGCCGTGCCCTAGAGATACACACCAGGGCTTTGATTGTGGTCGTGCCCAGCCGCAGCAATTTTAACGGTCATATAGATTTAAATAGTCGTGGCCAGATATAGCAGCGTTATATCGCAGGACACTGATTGTAGTTGTGTCCACAACTAGTTTTTTTTAAAGTCCCATTAACTGGGCAATAGTAATATATGGCATCTATTGTAAGTAACTCCTGACAATGTGTTATTGGCGAGAAAGGTTGTTAAAAGCCAATGTAAATAGTGTTACTTTCTAGAAATAAATAATAGACGAGCCTTGGAATTAAAATGGTTGCCTCCTCCTGGTGCATGCTTTCAGACGATAGAGTGTGTGGAGTTCCGACCTCCCACCGTCCCGCATACTAGTAAAAATATAGATCTCCATCCGCCGAGGGGGGCGCCCCGTCCCTCCCAGAACTTTCCGTTTGTGCATAAGAGAGTTCCTAGGGGCCCAGGCATTAGAAAACCAATTTACCAAAGAATGTTTTACATGAAATCATCAAAGTTGTAGAAGGCATCAAAGACATCAAACAAAAAGAAATAGAAACTTAAAAATTTTGAGCTAAACAGACAATAATAGTTTCTGCATTGTCTACAGGCGTTGCTTGTTTGTTGACATGTTAATTTTACCCAGGTTCTAAGCGACCCGTTATATTGATGCATATAAATATTATCGCACCAATGACCTTACTATACTTTCCCAGGAATTTCTTATTGTATTACTCTGTTGTTTGTTTGGATCAATATGAACATTAGAAGTCACAGTAATTAATATATTTAGGTTTTAATTTTGACATGGGAACTTCCGTTGGCGCATATAATAAAAGGCTCCTAGGACCTGTGCTAATCTGACCGCATAAACGACGCGATGGGCTGATTTTTGCGTCAATACAAGAGCAACTAAAGGATAGACGATCCAAAAATAATCAAACAAATATTTTGCAGCATTAAAATGCGCGAGCCGAACAAACACAGAGGGCCCCTAGGAGTCCCCTTTGTACGGTTAAGTGTTCAACAAATAAATCTAAGGTTCAACATAGTCAGTTAAGTGTTCAATAAATAAATCTAGGGTTCACATAGTCAGTTAAGTGTTCAATTCAATAAAAAAATCTAGGGTTCACATAGTCAGTTTAAGGTTCAATAAATAAATCTAGGGTCACCTGTCAGTTATTCATATCCTATCATGACATTTTGTAAAAATTGAGTGATTGTGTTAATAAAACTACGTGGGCAAGACACAAAAGGCTTGCGAAAGGTCATTTTGATGAAAGGCAGATGAAGCAAGCCAGCATGAATACCATTAATTATTAAACTATCAATTATTAAGTCTGGATGTGCGCATATTAATTGAATGGGTACATAGCCGAACTCATTACAGCCCCATACTTCCATGACGCGTTTACACTATACGCAGTCTTATTCTTAAATTGCTACAAATGTTGTAGTATCTTATCTAAATAATTGTTTTAAGTATTTTACCAAGCCTTAGATATCCACAAACATCTTGCTCGGTTCTTTATCCTGAAGGAAAATTCATATATATTCACGGTAAAAAAAATGATGCAACTTAACTGCATTAGCGTACTCACAAAAGTACAGCGTTCTGACATTCTTTTAATCTCGGAATTAAATTCTTTTTTTTTCCAAAAATTTATAAATTCAGAAATGTCCTTGGTAATTTAAAATTAAAATTTAACCAGACACAAAACTAGATCGGCCGATCCCGGTTCTCAATCCGGTTGAGACATTCATACCCTTCATTCAGACCATGGGGAGATGGACCAGCTGGGGTCCGTTCCCCAACACCGTACTTACGACATTAGCCTACCTTATACTAAGTTAATGGTAACTTCACACTAAGTTCATACTCCGTTCCCGAAACTCGTACGGAGCTACCGGACAACTAAATACGCCTGAGGTCTACGTCGATACAAGTTGTGACTTAGTACCACACACGATTGTGTTCAACGCGTTCCCCAAACTGACCCGTAATGCAGTTGTGAACCAAGTCCGACCAAAAGTTACGCACAAACCTACGTCTACTCGGGGGTGGGGGTGGTAGACGTAAAGTCGGAATCAGAGATTTCGAACAATAGTAATTTTTTTGTGTAATGATAACAAAATAGTCAACTAGAACTAAAGATAGTAACATAAAATGAACAATTTCCGAAATGACGATGAACGGATTTTTTTTTCTTTTGATGCAGTAAACATTTATGTGTAGTATTACGTCCCCTAGGATATGTTGTATAATTCAAAATTTCCGGATCCGGAAGTTTTTAACAAACTTGTGATTCTATATGAAGGAATTCGATTAAGCTTAGCAAAATTTCACACAGTATTAGTATAGGGACAAGCTTTAGTACATGCAAAAACACGGTTTTTTTTTTGGAATTGAGGGCGCCCTCCTCAGGGGAAGGAAATCTTTGAGTCGGCCTTTAAACACACACGTAAGCTATAAGCAAGCTAAGCAACGATTTCATTTATCGAGGAGAAGAAAGGATCCCAAAATACAATTTAAAATATACAAACCAATGGAGGAGTTTTTGAAGAATCCAGGCTTACACCCCAATTTGATATAGGCCTAATATACGAGCTATGGGACATATGGAACACCCTATTAAACGGTACTGAAATAACGAGTAGATTCCTAGAACTGTTATATATGAAAACCCTGGGAAAGAAAAATAATAATACTCATAAAAATAATAATATTAAAATATGGACTAAAACATCACGATCTCTAAGTTATTGTATACCTCTAAAAACGAACTATAGTCTATTTATCATTTTTCTACAATAA
>JAMKCH010031858.1:0-16348 GCA_023653785.1 Ophioderma brevispina | reverse complement strand
TTCGATCCATATTTTGGGAACAAATCTAGCCTAATTACAGGGACCAAACTCTCCAAAAATTCCTACCTCTATGATTGGGGGCCCAGCGAAAGACAACTGAAACTTCACTTGAGACTCGAGGAATTACTTAAAGGTGGACTCCCCGATTGTCAGTCTCGTGGTCTCGTACACATGTTGCCATGACAAAATGTTGGTATCAGTTTAACCGCTATACAATGTTTGTTTTCTCATGATGTGGGTGAAATTTTATGAAGCAATATCAAAGATTTTGCAGTCAAAATGGAACAAATTTTTAATTGGTTAAGAAATATAACTTGATGCAATGCCGTAGATGCTGTTTCAGATTTGTATTATCTACTTTTCTCTTGCAGTTATGGCTTCAAATTCCCATTCCAAAATCACTATGATTTTCCCTTTAAAATGTGACAGTGTCAAAGTATAAAATATATAAATCCGATTGTTCCAATTTGTGGCTTTTGGTGATTAAAATGTGATATGACTTGTAGCATTTTCAAACAAATTCACCGAAATGTATCCCCAGTGAGCTATGTCCCTGTATCTCTTCAATGAAATGTTCATGGTTATGTTAATGTATTAAGCTTAAAGAGATAAGAGGACATAAGAGGATAATTTTACCAATATATTAAATCAAACCTGGAGGGCATAAGCCGTAAAAGCCATCTTCATGTAATAATATGCTTTTGTATTTTCTGTCGTGCATGACAGATATCCGAGTATGCTTGTTTATGGGGCCGATCAGGACAGCAGGGGATTTCAAAACTTAGTGTTTGTTTTATTTTCTTTGTTCAATAAACCTACGAAATGCCCTCGGTTGATATTCTACAACAAAGCGCAAATTTATACAAATTTGTATCCTCATTAAATCTCGTGTCCCTTTAAATGAAGAAGACCGTCTTTGATTAAGTCGAAATGTATGTCACAAATAGATCCATGAGAATGTTTATGATGTGTTAGAGTTACGCAACCTTATTCTGCATGTTTTAATGTATTTTGACCTCAATTGACCTTTTGTGACCTCTAGGTGACATTGAACTTGACATGTGCAGGTGGTTCCATATCCAATTGTTTTCCAAATTTAATTCTCTACCTCTCTGCCAAATTTGATGCTTTTATAACAAAATGCACAATTTTTACCATTATCTGCTTAATTAACATTACAATTCTGTGGTAAATATGACCAACTTCGGGACCAAATTGAGAAAACGGGCAACTCCGGGCACTGTCAAGGTTGGTGTCATTGTTTAGATACGGCATTTTTCTTCACAATTCAAGTAGATTTCGTCTACAAATATCATACTTTAAGAAATACGGCGTTTCAAAACATCCAAGTTTTCAAAAACTAAAATCAATGTAACTCATCTTAGGAACATGCTATCTCCGATTTTTTTGGACTGAAATACTCAGATTTTCGGCTTGGAATCGACTCAGTCTCTTTGTTTTCGTCTCCACAAGTAAACTAACCACTGCGCATCGGGGATATACCTTTCTGCGCACAGGTCATATCTTGTTCAACTGAGCGTGCCCAGCTTCTGTCGGCGATGATCATGGAACATGAAAGAGTACTCCCTGCCGAGAAGCGGCCTTTGTTGGTATATGCTTAGCAGTGAGGTGGCCAGTGTTATGGATAATCGGCGTTGCGTAATGCAATTAGGGAAGAGCTTTCTCCTTCTCTCCTCCCTCCATGCGTAGTTCTAGTGACCCGGAGGCATACAGTCCAGACCTTGTTCCAGCTCTGGGAATATGCAGCCATTTCCTGACTAATGAATGCGTTAATGTGTTATTTTTTCAAATTTGATCCATTATTACATTAACCTTCATAGAAGACAGATCTAAATGCAAGGACACGGAATTGCTCCAAATGACCCTACTACGATGAGTTTATTAGGAGTTTAGGAGTTATTGTCCTTTTCAGGATGGTGCAGTTGTTCAAGGTCTTTGGTCCATTCAATTGTACACAGAATAACAGCAAGCAAAATATAGAATGTCCTATACACTTATACCTATAGCAGTGCTCACAATCATATCTGAGATGGGCAATATGGGCAATACTGATAAAAATTCACAATTTCATGTGAACGGAAACCACAACAGTAACACAGAACGTACAAAAGTGTCAGAAACAGTTTTACAAGATGCTGAATTAGTTTTCGATGTCCATGAAGTTGTTCAGAGCGGGGGTGAAATACAAATTTGCTAGCGGCTGCATCAGCCGTGAACTCCACTGCACTCCACTCGAGACAACTCCAGGAAACAGAACGCAAATTACAGCAGATACATTTCCCTTGGGCGGGAAATTATCGTTTGGAATAGGTGGGAACTTGATTATTGAAATGTAATATAATATCACATTTCAAGCATTACAAGACTGGTCCGACAAAGACAACACTTAATATACACAGACACTAGATTTATTTTTTCCTGTCTTCTTTGAAATGATTTACACAGAGTTAATCGCTAGATGTAAAATAATTCTACAAACCAAGTTTGCGAAAAACAATTAAAAAAAAACACTGTTTACCGATAAACTGAAATTACAAAAAAAAGTTTTCGATTAATCGGTATTTCGAAAAATCTATCTTTATCGCCGATAAACAGAGTTTGTCCAAACGAGAAAAACAAACAAACAAACACATATTTAATCATTTGATAAACATAGTTAAAAACCATTGTATTTCGCTAGATAAACATTTTCTCCATAAACTTGGTTTTTATCTGTTTTTCGGCGCTAGACACTGAGTTTTGATAAATACTTTTTTGCGATAAACACAGTTTTTCGAATTATTGTACAACAACTTTGTCATACGCGCACCCACGACTTCAAGTAATTACGAAGTGGACCAGTCCTAGGAAATTGCTTGTGATTGTAACACACACGGAAAAATAAATGCAAGAAATCGCGAATTCTTTCATCTTTAACGAAAAACAAACCAAATCTTCAGATTAATGCTACATATAAAACTACGAAGACAACAGTTTCACTCTAAAAACAAGGAGTCACAATAAAAAAAACCTAAAATTGCCATTCATTTGTACATAATTTTGAGCGCCGAAGCACATAGAATTTTATTCTTTATACATTAAGATTTGCATCACAACTAGAGGCTGCCAGGATGTCTATACTGCTAAAAACATTAAAACATAGACTTCACCAAAATATGATGTGCAAATTGTTTGTTTTTCTTCAAGGTTTGCCTAATTAAATTATCGGTATTTTTTTTAAAGAAACGCTGTTTTGCTATTTTCTGTTTTTACGTGAAGGGCACATTACAAAAATCGTGATAAAACTCCATTGCACTGCATCGCCATTTGCTTCTACACTGCCATTCGCGTATTTGCATTCTCCATGAGATATGAAATAGTCTAGCAGATTACATGGGGCCACAGACTTTTAGGAACATTTTGGTATATAAAATCAGGCTTTGCTCCCTAGGTACATGGTATAAAACACTAAAAGCCACAGTTAATGATCACCGCTATTCTGAAATGAAAAAAGAACGATTGTCTGATTTTTAATTCGTATCAATTCATTAAAAGTTTTCGACAATTTCAATTCTGAGAAGCTTATGCTTTATTAAAAATAACTACAACCGTTTTACATAGTTTGAATTAAGACCGTAATTAAAAAATCTCTTTTTACCCATAAATAACCGCAAATGGAACTTAACAACTTGATAAAGGTGTACAGACTACAAAGCAAATGCGAAAATGGCAGGATTAATGAATGATTAGACATGTTAGATGAGAGTTCTCACCAAATGTCTTAAATCCCTGTCATTTTCGCTGTAACATGAATCGTTTTTCGTTATCAGAATCCTCGGGTAATTTTAGAATATCGGGAATATCAATATCACAAATGTTATCTTTATCCCACTGAGATATCTCCAACGTGCCTCCATGCATTTCTTGAGATTTCAAATAGCTGCTTCAAATTGGGGAAATAATTTCGATATAAGGCGCAAAATGGTGGAAATTTTAATGATGTTCAGAAGAAGTTGTGATATGCCAAATGAAATAAATTGCAAATATGAAATGTATTATTTTTTTTATTACTTTGTTTAAAGGCTGACTCAGAAATTTTTGAATATATTTTTGTGAATTTATTAAAAATAGAACTAAAGATAGTCATATAAAATGCCCAATTGCAAAGTTTGAGATGAATCGGATTTTTCGTTTCCATGCAGTAAACATTTATGTGTAGTATACAGTGCCATAGGATACTGTGTATAACAAAAATTCCGGATCCGGAAATTTATAACAAAGTCGTGATTTTCTATATGAAGGAATTCGATTTGAGCTTAGCTATTTCACACAATGATTATAATATGGACAAGCATTATGAATATGCAAAAAACACAATTTGTTTGAAAATTGAGTGCGCCCTCCTCGGGAAATCACTGAGTTAGCCTTTAACCTGTTTATTCAGTTTCATAGACCTCTTGTCACGCGAAGCATACTATCAAAATATCTTGCAGTTATTTTCATTTTATCTTGTTCATTAAAAGAATAGTTATAGCCCGCTAGACCGCTAAGATTTCTGGACACAAATTATTTCGCATGACCCCATCTATTATTGAGTTTGAAGCCGGTGTGAAAGTAATCATAGTCCGGCAGGTATCATAGTCCGGGCACCATAGACGACAACGGAATAAAGCGTGAAACTAATGTTGCGTGAAGAGTTAACTGAATCGATTGCCATTGTTCCCGGACTGTGAGCCCGGAGGACCATATCTCCTGCCACACCGGCTTGAAGGCCGAACGCTAGTCACTAGATTTAATCCGTTCTTTGATCACAGTTGTTTGAAATGTCATTGTGAGCAACTATAATTTTCTTTAAAATCTAGATTTACACATTGTCAGATCTCTATGGGATTAAGCAATGGAGGACACTCTACAGCCTGTCTGAAAAAAGTGGTATAATCAGAAAAAAGGGTTAAATATAAAATTTCAAAATAAGTCGTTCAAACTTGGCATAATTTTCAAGAACAAAGACTGGGCTTTCCAATAATGTTTGTTTCATCTTAATTGCTTTTGTCAATTCAGAGATATAATCAATTTAGTGCGATACACCAAAATCAATTTTGTGCCACTTCCGTATAGGCAGAAGTGCTGTTTAGAGTACTGTGCAAATCCTCTCGTGAGCTCACAAAAGATTGCAAACTTGACAAAGAAACAAAACACCTAGATTAAAAGTACAAAAAGGACATTATTGTTTGATCGCTTTAAAAACACACAAATAAGTTCAATTATAAATATTTTTTTCCATAAATAATAAACAAATACGAATAATTATTGCCACACGTCAATGAAAAGAAGCTTTAATTTATTACAATTTAAAGTGACTAAATCATGCCAGAAGAAGGAATATAATGCAAAGCAAAATAAAACACTCCCAAATCCAAAGAACTGGTTTAAAAATATTGCACTATCTTTTGTGAATTAACCTAATTGTTGAAGGTTAATCAAATTTGAAGTTGGAACGCCGAGAGTATCAAGGTGTCGGTTTTTAATATGAAAAAAAAAAATCGTTTTTCCTAGTGTACTATTTTGGTTAACAATTTGCACATTAAGAATGTGAGAACATTGTACTACAAATAGACTCGATCTTAACAACGTACTCGAAACGAACTCGATCTAACCATCACACCACGAGCACCATTGAAATGTAGTAAAAAAGTACATTTTCACGTACCAAAATTGCAGGAAATGTGTAGAGAAAAAAAGAACATTTCGGCTAAATTGTACTCAAAGTGTACGCGATCGTAATTCTGTACTCATAATGTACTCAATTAAAGGTACTTATATGTAGTATCTCCGGGTTCCAAATTTACACCTCAGGAATGTCATTCGGCACAATAACCAAAAGTACAGTTGAAGTACATCGAAACTCGAACAGTATGTTTAATGAGAATTAAATTTCCATTACAGTTCAAGGACAATACAAGTGTACCGGATTTTACCGGGCTGGCAAATTGGCCGGGACACGAATTTTCGTTGAAAAAGCGGCACTTTTGACTTCCCCATATTTTAAACTCAATAGACGCTAAAAATATGCTAAGCAGCGGTTCTTCCCCAAAATGTGTTTGTACCTCTGTGCGACCTGATTCCTGTCAGACTAACATAACATAGTAATTATACGCTCAGGATTTTGAGAACGGAAAGTATGTCAGACTCAGCACGGTGGCAGACCAATTCAGATTATTATCGTGTCCCATACAGCAGTCTAGCACAAAACAATCAATAGGCCTAACAGACATTCCGGTGGGGGAAGCGGTTAAGCATGGTTCCAAAAACATGCCCATTTTTTAGCAGGATCAATGCATCTTTAAATGTTTGCCTGTTCACAGCAATGCCAAAAGGCTTAGTAGATTATGATATCGTCACCCTAGTGTGGAAGATATATATTTCGCCAAGTCGCCAAGCCGTGAATATAATAGGTGTAACAGGGGAATGACTACATGACCGATACCGATATGGTAGGTGGGAAAAGAAATCATTCTGGTGCTAATTTGTTAATGAGATTATAGGTATGGACACTTGGTATAAATATTGAGCTATGTGAGCCCGAAAAAATCAACAAAGGACGCTAAAGTGCGCTAGCGAAACCCGTGTTCTCAAAGTACGTCTCGAGCACTTCGGTAAAATGTAAAGTGTGCGCTACGCTCACTCGGGGAATGTCGAAAGGCGCTATTGCTCACTTCGGTGAAATGTCAAAAGTGCGCTAAGCTCACTTCTTGGAAATATCAAAACTACGTGAAATGGAAGTGTGCGCACTTCGTCTTTTTCATAAAGTGCGCTGTGTACTTTTGGCGAAACGGCGCTTAAAATCGAAAATAATCGTATTCCTCTTCAGCCAGTCTAATCAAAAATATTAATTGAAAACTGGTTTAAAACCGGGGTAGACAGTGTAATGGTAAAACCAATAACTCCATGATAAACGACGTATCATGGGACCAGGGTCAGGCTCCAGCTTTCAAAAGGAAGAGACGGCGAGTAGGAGCTAGGATTGGAGCAAAACATTAAAGTCACAACCATTGTTTCCATGGAAAGAAATCAAAATTCGCGACACCATGGAGACTTTAAAAGTTTCCACGGAGCTTAAAAAGTGCCATGGACGAATATCAAAAATTCAAAATCACCACAATCATATATGGAAAAGCATTTAAAGAGATTAGAGAAGTTAACACGGTCGGCCTATTGTCAGTAGAAGGAATGAGTACAAACTGGATGTGCAATCGATATTGAGCCAAACCTAATTTGTATCTCAGATTACAATGCCAAAGAGGTGTGAAATAAACCTAATATATATTATTGTTATGCAAATCATCAAAATATATGGTTATAATGAAATGCAATTCAAACCAGCTCCTGGAATTTTGCCGCGTAAATCGAAATAATGACAGATTTGAACAAAAATAATGTAAAGAAAGATATAAAATATTACAAAATTATTGATGAAAAGTTATGCATCAGCAGCTGAAAAGGTATACACTAAAAATGATCATGTGGTTAGTAATGTGATCGTATATACTCATTCAATGAATTTTTTGTTATGTACTCAAAATATGTAACTATTTTAGTCAGATGAATTGTCACAAATAAGCCGCTTATTCGTTTCTCATGGTTATTTGTTGACAATTTACCATTTGTGGCAATTTGTACAATCTTCTCTGGATAAATGTGACAATAATCAGATTAACTTATACATATAGGTATATTAAGTTAGGTAAATGGTGCAAAAAATAGTAACAAATACGCCATTTATATTGTGGTTGCAATCTTAGTTGATGTTCGATGTTGTAATTCTTGGGAGACCTGGTGGGGCGCTTCCATTTTTCATA
The DNA here is from genome assembly GCA_023653785.1 of Ophioderma brevispina. Lineage (NCBI taxonomy): Eukaryota > Metazoa > Echinodermata > Ophiuroidea > Amphilepidida > Ophiodermatidae > Ophioderma > Ophioderma brevispina. The sequence goes on along the minus strand of JAMKCH010031858.1, from coordinate 8,489 downwards.
TAAAGGCAAATAGTCGAAGGCATTTTGAGTTAAAATGCAATGCAAACCAGTGTTTCTTACGGAAATTTTATGCTGATTCCAAATCTTCCGGTCCCCAAAAGCAAAATTTTAGGGTAGTGTGCCATAATTTGCCATAATTCAAAATGGCCGGCATGTAACATTTTTTGTACAACTTCAAGATTTAAGGCTTGGAAAAGACTTCATTCTTGTGTCTAACATATGTGTTCAGGGTCAGAGAAAACAACTAGACCATGGGTTAAGTATTATGCCATATACGTGACAATTAATTTGCTAAATTTAAAATGGCGGTCCATTTGAATATTTATGCAAATTAACTGTCAACATGACCTAATTCTATAATGTCATGCACCATGCGTGGGAGCAAGTGGTTACCAGCGTGAAACATCACATATTACAACGTTTTCACACTTAAATGAGGAGTAGAGTCAGTAATTTTTGTTTGCCGAGATAGCTATAAAAACGGGAATATTGTTGTAAAGCTAAAATGTAAGAAAGCAACCAAATATGCAAATTTGTATTCCCCCCTCACCTGGGTGCATTATACAGGATGCCACAAGGGTCACTATAAGGGGAAGAGTGATAATTTTGGTTAAAAAGTTTGATAAATTTTAAATGGCGGCCATTTTGAATTTATGCTAATTAGGACACATTTCTCTCAAAATTCAGCTTTTTTGGGTACAGGGACCAGAAGAAAATTTCGAATTAGCATAAAATTTTCATATAAAAACACTAACCCAATTCGCTTTACTCCAAAAATGCCTTCGATAATGTTGAAGGAATCAGCATTTTTTGAGAAATGGAACCAGTCTATTGATACTTTTAGTAAACCAGACACAATCAGTTAAAAAAGTTATGACAACAAAACCATTTGTTAAAACCAAAAGACACAAACAAGCATGTAATAGTGTAGATTTCTCTTCAATTTTTTTAATTGATAGTCACGGAGTTCGATCCCAGTTGTATTAGGCCTACATAATAAATATACTTAATGAGGAATTCAACAGCTAATGTGTTAAGCATGAATACGCAATTTACAAAAAATGGTACATAATCCTCAACCATTCTTTTTCGTTTTCCCTGTTTCTTGTTCCATGGCCCCACAAACTTATACAACATAATCGAGTTCCAGCACTTGATGAATAGGACTAATTACTTGATAATTTCTTGCGAGTAGTACTCTAATAAGCGCAGTGAAGTATGGTGTGATTTTGCATTACATGTAGAAAAATTATTAAGAGTGCTACTGATGAGCACTTTTGAGGAATCTCAATTTAAATACATGATTAGATAATACAGGTGTCTCAGAAAAGAACGTTACCCTCCACAAAAGGCATTTTACTTATTAATCAATTCTCTATACTTGTTTATCTTAATATAGGAAATATGTACTTTATGAACAAGGTGAAAACAACAAAGAAAACGGAGAAAAAATACCAAACATATGACTTATTTCTCCCCGAAAAATGATTGCCAACAACCTACTTTCTACCACGACTGCATATAGAGAGAGGAGACAATGGTGCAATTCCCCGACATAAAAATGTTTATTGAAGACCTTTGGTCAATAATACCTCAAATCAGTCCATGCTGGTTTTAGAGTTTATTGTATCAGTTCTCTACGCACTGCAGCATTATTTGCGGCTGATTGTCCTATTCTTTGACGATCATATATCTCTCCTTGCACCTTTTTAGAGTCTTGCCATGCTCAAGAATTGTTTCTCTGTTACCCTTGATTGCCATCTTGCTAGGAATCGTACATGGGGGAAAACGTTTACCCATTCACGATGAACGATGGTCATTTAACCCAAGATCAGTTCAGTAGAACATGCCATTGAAGGAGCCACGCGCCAATGCCATTATTTGACAAGTGTGCTTTAACCAAATTCATATTTGCATTATGATGGGAGACGGGTGAGAGGATTTAGGTCACTTCATTCTGAAGAACAAATTGAGTGCATGTTTCAGGTGCTTTTTAGGCATTACACGTGAATAAATTAATTAAATCCAAGGACTACGTGTGCTCAAATCCATAAGGAATACAATGTACACGTTTCTCTGCTTTTGCTAGCAAAGTAGGTTTCCATCGTTTTTAGAAAATGGTTATTGTTTGGTTATTTTATCACCGTTTTCTTTCTTGTTTTCACCATATGTTCAAAACAATACATATTTTCATAATCTAACGCTAAAACAAGGATAAGAATTGATTAAGTAAGCAAAAATGGCCGTTTCTGGAGGGTAACGTTCTTTCTGAGACACCCTGTATATTAACAAAATTAAATGCAACCGGGTTACACTTATTGTTGAGTAGATACAGGGAATGATTATTTTGAGTGTAGACAAAAATATACGAAATACGTGTTGACTATAATAATACTATACTAGATACTATACTAGATTCACAGATTTTGATCATGACGAAATTTTCCTTTTCAAATAGGAACTTTTAAATACAAACCAATCGTTTAAGAGACACACGAGCACATTTCAAGAAAAGTGCACCCCATTTTCGAATTGTGAGAAGTGGGGTATCTACTACTAGGTTCTGATTTTTGTTGTTTTTGTTGCTTTTCGGTTTTCACGTGTTGGTTGAGTCCAACACACAATTCACAATGCGATAGGAATATTATATTCAATACACTCCCCAAGTCTGCGCCTTGAACTTCGTGTGATTAATTGTCCCCGAAGTTGTCATATATAGTGAACCGATTTGACATTGTATTTTTCTAAACGACTAGGAATGAAGAATACCGTAGACACAGGCGTGGGGGGAAATTGAAAGTTTGCATGGAGAGAATGTAAAACAATGGCGAAGTGTTCATGGAAAGTAATCAAAAATTGCAAAGTGACCATGACATGTCAATTTGTCGCATCAAAGAGTAATTAACTCTAAGACAAAACCAGTGACTTTATTTTTTGTTAAATTGTTACAGCTAATAAGCCATAGGCCTATCCGACATCATTAGTTGCGTAACAAATTGTATAATCTTTTAAAGGAATCTCGCACTTACAATACAATAGAGTAGTAGTAGTAAAACCAAAATCCGGTTTTGTCCCCGCAACCGGGGGTGGCCGGATTCACCTCACATTCGTAACAATCGCCCTTACTCCCTCCTTCCACTTCGCCCGATTCAACGCATCCCCCATCCTCAAACCAACCCTCCTACTCTCCTCCTCCACTAGCTTCCTCCATGTCCTCTTTGGTCGGCCCCTCTTCCTCAAACCACCCACCTCAAACTCAAAAGCCCTTTTTGAAACACGCTCCTCATCCTTCCTCAGCACGTGCCCATACCATCTTACACCATTCGCCTTCGCCAGTCGGTCAGCCGCCTCTTCCAAACCCAACATCTGCATCAAATCCTCAGTCTTCTTCCTATCCATCAATTTCACACCACACATTGCTCTCACCATTGCTCTCTCTGCCCTTCTCAAAATCCCCATCTCATTTTCACTCAGGCACCATGTCTCACTCCCATACAGCATCACTGATCTCACACAACTTGTATTTTGTGATGAACAAAAATAAATGATTGATTGATTGAACTCCATCATCACACCAATCCCTATGTCTCCACTCGCAATAATCATTTCAACACTCACTTCCGAGGGTCCAGCAGCCTTTCCTTTTTTTCCATTCTCCATTGATTACCACTTCTTCCCTGACTGACTTCGCTCAGCGGGGCCCGTCCACCACATCACCTCCCCCTCTGATCCCTTCATCTCCCATTCATGATTCTCCTCCATAGGCTTTTTCGAGCCCTGCCCTCTATCTTTCTCACTGAAGTTCACTTTACATCATTCCTCTCATACATCTTCCCCCTTCAACATAATTTCCTCCGTTTTACCATTGCCTTCACTACCTATACACCTTGTTTGGGTTCGCCCTCACTCTCTGATAAGCACATTATTCCTAATTTTCGTAATTAGGGTTTTATTTTTGTTTTTTTAATATGGAAGACATCATTACGGTGCATAAATTATTTTTTGTAATCCTTGAAAGGGAAGTCGCACTTAAATGGGCATTCGTGATCCACAGCCTCGTCCCCCCGACTTACCTAAAATAAGCTGAGATTCTTATATCATTTGAACCGTTATCCTATTTAAGTCATCACGCTTACCTAATCTTACGTGCAAATTCGGTCGTATCTGTAAGAAATGCTCATTTTGTAATTTTCTGTCCCCGTACACGGAAGAAAATTAACGGCACAGTTGCCTATGGGAAACCGTGGGAAACAAAAACAATTGCTCATAACACAACACCGCAAGATCCTTGATCAACTCGAATTTCGCGAATAGCGTTTCTCAAAGATATCTATGAACAGTGAAATAAAACATACAGTGGCTTGAATCACGAATGCACCTTTAAAATAGTTGTAATCATTCTTTATTTTGGTAATAACTGCATTGCACAATTATTACTGCCCATTGGTTGTCTTTGACGGCATGCAACATTGTTTGATAACCGGATTTGGAATCCATTTCACGTATGCGCCTACTATTCAGAATTATAGTTACCACCGCATTATTTTTTTTTATTAAATAGACATTATACATTAATTATTCGCTCCTCATTTTCCATGAGTATCCAATATTACTAATAAGAATACAAGAATCCAAATACAATAGTTATACTATACAGTCTATATGCAATTTTACATCATGAAACAATATAAATGCAATTTTAAATCTACAATTTTTAACATAACTATTACATGAGCTGTATTTCAGTTAAGAATTAGTCATTTACAAGACGATAAAATAGTCACAATACATTAGTGCAATAATAACAATCATAATGTGTAAATAAATATGACTATTTATATTGACCAAAGAACTATATACAAATACGGTCGCATATGCTCATTTAACAAACTAAGGATTAAAACAATTACAAGACTTTGTTTGTCGTTTTCTTTCGGTTTATTTGACAAAGAAATGTTTTATATTAGCTGAGTCTATCATTTCCGTAAATAAGATTCTTTAAAATAGGAGGGAAGAAACCGCCTCACAACATAGGGCGTTTAGAAGAGAGGGTACTTCAAGGCCGCGGACAAAACAAAATAAACGTTTATTTTTTTTCATGATCTCATTGTACATCGCCTTTTAAGAACTTTCTATTTTAATAACATTTCATTAAACGACTTGCACTGAATACTAATCGCGCACTTTTACAAATATTCATAAGTGCTCAGCGTACAGTATTATTTCTTAAAAGTAACGCTTAATAAAAATCACCTTTTGACGCAACTTCAGCTTTGAAAAACAACCGCACCAGCAGAAATATCACCAGTGACTGCCTGCTTCTATAGCTTTATTTGTCTTCTTCCCATTTGGCCTTACTTTTGCTGGTGCATCATTTAACTTCAAACATAGGCCTATCTTTTTATAAAGAAAGTGGATTTACGTTATGCCTTGCACAACGAATTCTGACTATTGCTTGACTTTGAACGGCATGCGATATTGCATTGTTGACCGACAGTGTGGAATCCTTTCATTAATGGCCTAAATTTCTAAAATCTAATTTCGAAAACAAAACGGGCCACACTAGGTTCAATTGAAACAAACTTATTTATGCATCGTATTTGTACGGCTAAAACATTTGACCTCTCTCCGATTGATGCCATTCTTAAATCGACTGACTTTGCAAGACTACTCGCGCCTTTTTACAATTTCATAAGTGCGCCGCGCACATTAGTGATTTCTTGAAAGTACGCTTAATGAAAATTCACCTTTTGAACGCAAGAGCTTTGAAACTCTGAGGAATATAAAACAAACAGCACCAGCAGAAATTCTCATGACTGCATTTTTTCTAGCTTTGATTTGTCTTGTTCTATTCACCCTACTATTGCTGTTGTCATTGAACTCAATTACACCTATTTTTTTTTTTAGAAAGAAACGATTTTACAGTATGACATTACGCGATGTAATAACGAATTACTTCAAATCGGTTTACTGAGACCACAGGCGACATTGTTGATCCGAGTAAGGAATCCATTTCATTGTCGCCTATTTCAGAATGAATTGAACTCTTTTTTGAAAAAATACAGCCACAACTAGGTTCAATTGCAAACAAACTAAGTAAAACAATCACAATATAAAACATGTTTGTTTAGTCATTTTTACGGTTTATTTTTAAAAGAAATGCTTATTATTGCGCGTTGATAGGTCCGTAAAAACAAGTCTTTAAAAACGGAAGAAATAAATAAATAGGTACACGAAGAGGATGTTGAAAGAGAGTTTACTACAAGACGCATACAACAAAGTAATATATTTTCTTCATCGTAGTTGTAACAGCATTTTGAAGACTCATTTTGATAACATTTAATTCTTAAACGACTGGTACTGACGACTCAATCGCACACTTTACAATTTCATAAAGTGCGCATCGCGAATCTAAATGAATTTCTTGAAATAACGCTTAATAAAAAAAATAAATTTAGAACGCAAATTTTAAATTGTACACACATTAAAGTAAACAACAACGCATCAGCAATATCATCAGCTCAGTGCCGTTTTGAACTTGAAAATGGTAACAAACACATGCATATGATTCATTTTTTTAGAATGCATATAGCAACATTCCATGAAACGAATACAGTTTACTTTAAAATATACTGATACACTACTGTATTTCAAAAGAAACGAGGCATTGCCAGAAGGGGAAAAAATTTGAAACCGTCTTTCTCGAATTCAGAACTTGACTCTACCAATGGTATGCAATCACACTAATAAATCGAAAACGTTTCGGCCGCCTTAATGTAATAACAAGATAATTTTTTGTACTTTCAGAAAATCCAAGCCTGTTTCTCTAAAGGGCCGATTCGGACCGAGGCAAATCAATTTGTTTTGCTTTCCTTTGGTACGATAACTTAGCCATAAGTTTTTTTTACTTTTGACATGGAAACATTTTATATGGTTTAACGCGTTTTTATTAACATCTCCCAAACAACGCATAGATGCTTCATCATTTGAGCAACAAAAATTATTTTTAAAAAATGCCGATCGAAATACCCTCTCTGCAGTGTCGGCCCTAGAGATCATCGCAAACCCGGACGAAAACTTTCCCAGGATTCATTTTCCTGCGAGGGAGGAAACTTATATGCGTAGTTTTAGCAATATAACAAAGTGCGCATGTCACGGCCAGAAAAAAACAGTCAGTGGATGTCATGGCCCTGTCATGCTACTACGCGCAAAGTGCCATTATTCACAAAGTGCTCGGCGCACTTCTTAATTTTTCGGTAGACGGCGCTTGTTCCCTCCCTACGCAGATTGCTAATTATCCCAAGTGCGCGGCGCACTTCTGGTATATCGACATATTGCGCCGCGCATAGTTTGCGCAGACTGTGTAAAAAGACGGTCCACATACCTGACATCATGAAAAGATGTCTGTTGTTGAGATGTCCGACTGGCTTAGCGATGCACATATTTTAATCAGTATACGATAAGAAAAGAAGTCCTATTGTTAAATTAGAGGTTAATCACGGCGTAGTTATACGCCTCTTTTGAGGGATGATTCTGATGCCGCTAATGGAAGAGGTCTAGACAAGTTTAATTGACAACCAAATCGCACAACTGCTTGATTTGCCGCATTTTCTTGACAAAATTATGTTCATTTTCTTGACTAATTCATACACATAGTAATGTCATTAACCGTGAAAGGGTAAAAAGCAAATTTACCGGCGAGAAAAATCGGTTCTAGCGAAGCTGTATCCGAAAGCACCTCGCGTACTTGGTATTCATAGGAACGTATTAAGCTATCTTCATTGTGGACATGCACTCACTGGTAATTTTTATGTGGTTAAACTACACGGCGGTTGTGCAGCAATTCAAGTATTTTCAATTTAAAAAATGCCGATAGGAAAAATGTTCCCAAACTATAACGACGTCTTTAATGCCCAAAATTAAAAAATATTAAGTCAAAATCGAAGCAATCTTTTTATAAAGTTGGTAGCAGGGTATTTGAACGGTATGAAGCTAATTAATCCCCTCTCCTGTGTATCTTTAATTTGTTTTCCTCCACCACTCATGGTGCTTTTCCATGGGAATCTTCTTTTCAAAATTAATCCTGTTTTCGGAGTCTGAAGATAACTTTGGTCCAGCAGTTCAAGAACACAACATTGCAGTTCTATAGGTTCACTGACACACAAAATGCATCATACCCAAAAAGTCCGTCTGTTGTAATGTCCACTTGTAGGACCACAAACTGCAACATTTTTGATTCCAAACTGAGCTCTTTGGCTGGAAAGAATATCGGCAAGACAGATATCGGCTATCAGCTTTCCGTGGTACTATAATATCAATTGATCTGGTATACTGCACTGATTCACCATCCCCTGAAGATCAATTCTACTGGGTAAGTTTTTACTTGCAACATCAACTTAATGACATATATATTCACACTAGTATTTCAAAATAGCTAAATATTTAATTCCAGCATACATTAGATAACACCTGAAGCGAAGATTGCTACA
>JAMKCH010031857.1:0-29131 GCA_023653785.1 Ophioderma brevispina | reverse complement strand
GCCTTGTTGTTAGCCTTACAGCACTTTGAGGTGTACTTGAGCTCACCTAAACACCCAATACTTGTGTACACTGACCACAATCCACTCACTTTTCTCCACAAAATGAGAAACAAGAATCAGAGACTGCTAAGATGGAGTTTAACCATGCAAGGGTACAACTTGGACATCAAACATATTAAAGGCAAGGACAATGTAATTGCCGATGCCCTTTCAAGAGTCGGCTAAATGCGAACTCTCACAGCTACATATGTAGTAGCCAAAAGTACAGACTAAAGAATGTTTTCATTGTAGTCAAACTTTCTTTCTTTAAGGGGGGGAGGTGTGACAGACTCCTGAATATTATATTATTTTTGTATTATATTAATTAAATCATGTTGAATTTAATCATATAAATTATGAGTGAGGAGAACTGGAAAATATGAAACTTGCAATGTGTTGTGCAATAAGAATGACTTATCTGATTGACCTAGTTCTAAATGGACTAGTGTGTGAGCACTTCCTGAAGAACATGTCAGAATATGTCCGCAATCTGAGAACAAGAGGAGCACAGTGTCTTATCTTCGCCATTCTGAGAACTCTACAGAAGTTCTTTGTTTACCTATAGGAAGCAAGATTGCACACCTGTTGATGAACAATAGACTTTGTGTAATTGCTATGTCAAAACACTTCGAGCGCAGGATGTGGAAGATTGTGGACTTCCTTTAAACATGTTTCAGCGAACTGAGAAGATTGTGAAATTTCGACTTGTCTTCGCTTGTTTTGTGTTGCATCATGGGAAATTTGCTGTGGACAAATTCTGTTGCAAGTCATTTCTCCTTGCCAGTTGTCAAGAGATTTCACCGAGTGTAGACCTCTCAAATAGAAGGTGGAGAACTTTGCATAACATTTGATTTTATGAAATGTTATTATATTTTTTACAATTCTGGAAAGTTGCTAGAATTGTCAGAGCTGCTCAAATTTTTATGCCTTTGGAAAAACAAAGCTTAACATTAAAATTCCAGCAGGGCATTGCTTCTTTACCAGTGACGTTCAGCTTTAACGCACTGAGTACCTGTATGGACATACCGAGTTGCAGTTATACTTCCCGTTGTTCTTCAAGTTTACAACGTCACGAATTAATCGGCCGATCTAGACCAAACGGACTTTTGCGATTTCGCGAACCTAGTTGAACTGTACCAGCAAGAATTGTGTCGCCAAGATTTATGTGGACTGGATTCTACTGAGACTGGTGCTCACCCAACAAGAACTGTGAACTATATGAACTATAGTTAATTTATGAGATGGTGTGTGTTTATTTGATTTGTAATAGGTAAAAACATAATAATTTTTTGTGCATTGTATATTGTTTATACTGATCAGAGTTAATTTATGTAGTAAAACATTTTGAATTTACATCTTGGCCAAGTCAATCTTCTTGTGAATTTGGTTTTATGAACACGGAGGGGGTGTGGGGGGGGTTGCTTTTCCTGACCTTGATACGTCTCGTAACACAATCTACCATTTTCTGTAGATTAAAACTAGCTTATCTACTAGCTACCCGCTGGGGCTTTCGGCATGAGTCGTTCCAGTGAGGCACTATATATCATCTCACAGACTATCTTCCCCTATCTCTAATAATATCATTACAGCCAGCATCCATGCATACCATAGCATACCCCGTCAACCAATTGGAACTCACATAATTGACATCTGCATTGCATTATTCTACATTAAAAGCGAACATGAGGACATTTCCAGAAAGAAGCGTCCCCAATTTTTTTCTACCCCGATTTTTTGCATATTTTGGAATGCTTACCCAATTTCTTATCACACCCGAAGTGAATGAGCCGAATACGCCCGTCTTTATGGAATACGATGATGATTTAGTATTAACTGTGCACGAACAAATTCAAAGCATGGTTGTTCTATTACGATAGCAGGCATTTCAAAACAAGGTTTTGCGGTTTTCTTTGTACTTGTTGGTCTCAATAAACGTTTATCTCAAAAGATCTCCTCCTGTCACTTTAATGACATCATGGAAAACTACATAATTTTGCAATCTGTTTCGGAATTCCGTTCATCTTTTGGCACAATCTCTATCTAGTTGTAAATAAGCAGCTGGTGATGTCCTCAATGAAGCACTAGGGGATCCCTTTTGGTCTTTTCCCAAATAAGACTTTTCCCATGATCACTCTTTTTCCAAGTAAAATTGAGAAATAAAATAAAATACCATGTGCATTTAGTACCATGTTTACTATGTATAAAAACAGTTGCAAACCTCATGGGAGGTTTCAGTGCAACTGCTACGATTACGACTACTCTTTCCTAATAGAGATTGAACGTGTTCTCGCAAAAGACTAGAGAGTAGTAACAATTAAAAAATACAGTCGATGTAAGGAAATAGGAAAATGGGGAAATCGTGACATAGGTGATACTGGAATATTAATGGAGTTTAATTTCGCGCAAAACAATATTATACAATATGCAACAGAATTTTCGTTTAGGAAGAAAGATCATACTTTTAATCTTAGCGCCCAGAAGTAAGAAATGTGTGGCTGTACCACGGAAATTGTTCTCCTAAATTGATCACCACGAACTATAAAGTCTCATGTACCCTGAATGGCGATAAGCGACCACATATTAGGTACCATACATTATATAAATAGCTACTAATTCCATAAATGGTATAAAGGGGGTAAGGGAAAAAAAAAAAAAAGTTTGCCCTATAATGGGATATATCATCCCTTCATATTTAGTACCATTATATGGTAGCACGTAAGAACATAGTTCGACGCAAGAAGCCGCAGATTATGGATAGCTTTACATTAGCAGTCCAATTTTGGGCTTTACTCGGGCAACCGAGCCATCCTAGATATAAGCAAATTTTCTAATATGAATTGAATCATTATCATAGAAATCAGAGCATTTTTAGGATTTTTTCACGCCTGTGGCCTAAAAGTTCACCTTTGATCTTTTTAACCCATAAAGGGCAACATCAATGTCCTCTTTCCTGCGGGAAGCGTTGAATGACTTCTTTAAAAACCGAATCTACCCTATATTTGTCACACTCTCTACGAAGGCCAGTGGTTAAGAATAAGAAGTGCGAATATATATATGTTGTTGAACACACAATGGGTAAGTCGGGGCACCACGTGGATCACGAATGCTTCTCTTACTACTAGACAAATAATACAGCCTGAGGGCGGGTTAAAATAAAGACTTATAATATATTTGTGTGTTTGAAAAAGAAATGCAAAATTAATGAGGTTAATATACGACCCATTTTCTTGGATCTGACGTCTTTATTCTACATCGTATTCACTTACAAACCCTCGTCCTACCTGAGCCATTTTTTGAACAACACTGCCGAAGGGGGGGGGGGTTGGTTACACCCGCCCCTGTGATTTTTCGTTACTGAACGCCCGATTCCTGTAAATTTGGTACCAAAGGAATACTTATCAGCTTTCTTCTTCTCTTTCTATTGGTACCAAAATAAGTACTAAACTCCCCCTTAGACGTCAGCCATGACGTCCATAGTTGAGGAAAGTACGAAATACTGAATATAGGGGTGGAAATTGATATTCGCAATTTTAGCGACTCAAACACCTTATTATAGCTCTAAAATGCGGTCATTATATAAACTAGTCCTTTCCCATCAAGTAGAGTCAAAAACCGCATGAAAATCTGATTTCCTAAGCGTTTTTCCGCGAAAAATTGAATTTTTTCAATGTGTGTGTCTAGGAAATGGCAGTTTTGCTGACATGCGAACTTTATGACGTCATGTGGACATAATCAGGCATGGTGGTACTCATTTTGGTATCAATGGAAAGAGGAGGACCATAGCTATCTATTGGTACCAAAACCAAGTGTCTGGGGTGTTCCTGTGTTGTGTTTAGGCATGTTGGTACTTCTTTACCGAAGGGCTGTGGGGGGGGGTTGTTACCACCCCCCTATCCATCACTTTGGTATCACCCTGGTATCCTTACCTATATCCCCCGGTGTATGTTTGTTTTGGGATAAATGAGGCGGAACATGTCAATTGACCATTCATTAAATAATTTGGCACCAAAAAAGGGGTTTTAGGCAAGCCGGGGAAAAAACCTGAGGGGGGGGGGGGTAGACGAGGGTTAAGGAGGATAATCTAGAGCTTTTCTTCCATACAGTGGCTGTGTATGTCTATTTAATCACGTATTTAATGTAGTATTTTATGATCCTGACATATGTACAGAACCTGCCCCGTGTTCAAATATCGTAAAAGAAGGATGTCAAAATCATAATTATATGTTCGATCATTCATTCTGGCATTAAAACAATATGCAAGCGTTGATTGACATTTTACCATCGTCTATCAATGTTGTTAACGATGTAACCCGGATAGCAGAGAAAGAGGCCCTCTATCATCATATTTACATTTCACCTTCAATTTGAGTGTCGGTGTTTTTACTATTGTTCGAAGGTGTTTTTTATACCTCAAAGTACCTTTTATCGAGAAAAAATTAAAAGTATGAGAAAACAACAGGCTGCATGATATCTGGAAAATGTAATATCGTAGAGCATGCCTTAATTTCAATGACCATTCACGACTTAGATGAAGAAACAGAATAGTTGCATAGCTGCCCTTTGTTTGTGGATCCTTAAGTGAAGGTTAAAACCCTTTTGTCCTTCATCAGCTACAAGGGCTACACGAGGCAGCCCGTATGAAAAGCAAGGGGCGGCGCCAGGAGGAATCATAGAGGGGCGAAACATCATGGGGGGAGGGGGTTGGTGGGGGTGAACTGCAATTAACTCATGTAGGTTAAAAACCCCTACTTTTTTTACGTAATTTGTTGCTTAAAACCCTTTTTCCGGGATGAATTTGAAAGTTTCGTGGGGGGGGCTGGCGCCCCTGTCTCCCGCTGACGCCCGCCCCCATGAAAAGTACCCAAATGGCCCAGATAAGTCACACTTGAATAGGTTCGCACCATTTATATCATTAGCAGGTCATCTATGTGGTATGGTATAGGAAGGTTGTTGTTTTTTTGGCAATTCCATTTCATGTTCATGCCCCAGAAAACCAACATGGGAAATGGAAGTCCTTTCCCGAACAACTAAAATGCAACTCATATGCGTTGCCATTAATCAAGCACACTTGCAAGCGCATGGTGGTTTTTGGGGAGGAGTGGGTCATGTATGGAAATTTCAATTTACCCATTGAAGCATGTTTTATATTGTACATAAAACTTTTTTTTAACATTATGTAAAGTGGTATTGTTTGAAACCTGCAAAGGATTTTGACCACTTCGCTTTATAATGCGAAACGTTTTAAATTCAACCGTTCTCAAATGATAGGTGGCTTCTTTCCTATCTGGCGATTGTCCTTTAAACATCCTATGAGACAAAACATATATGATTTCATTAAATTCTGATTTAAAATTCGAATACGACCTCCAAACAATATCCATCGCAATAATGAAACAAAATCCTTGTACGTAAAACCAACCCTCTTCTGTAGGTGCAGCGCCCGCAGCATACCAGGCTACTTGATATGCTTTATCAACTGCCTAAGCACTTCTTACGCCATGCTTGAGTTGTTGATGCCGCTCGCGTGCCTTGCCCCCACCTTATTAAGAGATAAACCAATAAGGAACATCCAAAACTGTAATGGGTATAAGAATTAACAGAGTGCATGTTTTGGATATAATTTAGGAATACATAAATATGTTTATTTTATTACACGGTTCCCCAAAATAGCCCCCCCCAAATTCAAGGACATTTCGCTGCATAACTTCGCTTATAGAACTGGATGATTGGAAATTTTAAAAATTCAAACAACACTAAACCACACTCCCTTTTAAAAAAAATGATGTTGCCCTAAAAGTGGCACTTTGCCTTATTCAAAGTTCTAAGTAATAAATTAGCATGCAATTTACAACAACGATTTCATTTCCATATTCGTTTCATCTGAGGTAAATAATCTTAAAAGACATCGACGCATGGGCCAGCAAACACACAAACAAGAACAACATGCATGAAAATAAAGATGGAGGTTACGCTTTAAGTAGTCGTTTGCTTTGCTATTGCTCTTTTTTATGAAAGAAAGAGGTACTATTTGAAATGCCGTTTAAATCACAATAAATTGGTTTTCTTCAGTGTGAGACTCCATAGTCAATGTTTCCTCCATCCTGCACTGACGACATCATTGTAGTGTTTACACATGCGTTTTCCAATTTGCTGATGTTCGTTGATGATGTGTTCCATGCTCGCTGGTCATTCACCGTGTTGAGCCAGTGTAAGCGTTCTCCTTTATGTGTCGATCTGCATCACTTTCGACTGGTGTTGCTTACTCCCATCTCATCTCATTGTTTTGTTGGTCTGCATATTTGTCTTGTTTATTATTTTTTTGCCTATGCGTTCATGTTTAAGCTTATTTACTTCATACCGCAATGAATTAAAGAAAGGAAATGAAGTCGTTGAAATTGATACCTTTTCTTGACTTTAACCTTGAATACTAAAGTTGCTACTTTTCTGACCACATCATTTTTGGAAAATGAAGGGTTTGTGTTGGAGCCAGTGTTTTTAAAAGCACGACTATTGTGGCGGAGCCAAATTTTTTCCTCTCTTCAAAACGTTTTAATTTTATAACATACAGTTCTAAGTGAAGTTTATGCAACAAATGTCTCTACTTTTTAGGGGGAACTATCTTTTGGAACGCCCTTAGTAGCTATGTGGCAGTTATGAAACAGCATTACCCTGATACTAATTACGGTGATTGAAATATCAGTTAATGCTTATTTTAATGGCAAGAGGTCATTTACCGATTTCAATTTTAACGTCTGTACCTTCAGGTGCTCAACAAGAAAAAGACATCTAGAGCGTGCATTCTATATTTAGCGCCGCACATGCATCTATTTAATCACATGTTTAATGCAATATGTTATAGCTTGTGACATATGTATGCAGAACTCTGCTCCCGTGTTCAAATATCTATAGACAGAAGAAGTCGGCAAAGTACATTGATTAATATTCAGTGCGCATATTAGAGGACCTCTATGCTATCTATTGAATCGTATAAGTGACAATGACAATCATGATGATGCACTACGAAAACACTCATATGATATATTAAAATACGCAATATTCGGACTCTTTTCAATAACAATGCTTTATGTTTGCCACCATCTAAAGGTTTACTCTCCGTGTTTGTACATCAAAACCTGAAGTTCCCTCAGATAGTCGTCGCACATTGGCTCTTCGATTGAGGGATTAGTAGACAATCTCTTTAATTCCCGCCACGAGGTGTAAGTTGAGAAGAAGTGCATAATCGCGACATGTGATGAGCATAATGCTTTCGAATTTAATGACTTGTGACTATTTATCAACCTGAAATGTGCAAGTGAAGGGGCTGAAACTTCTAAAAGTGTACTTTTGTTGCAAGCTTATGAACATCAATGAGGCGGCTTAAGCGTGATTACAGTAATCAGCTTTGAAAGAGAAAGAAGAGAAAGTGTTTAAAGACATCGGAGTGTTTGGATACACCAGCTACGTTAATTATTTGTATTTTATATCAACAAGGGCGCTACTCATGCTACGCGGGTAATTACGATTACGTCGTACTGCCTTTCAAATAGTCATACATCATATGGGGACAAATCTGAATCGCTATAGGTTACATAAAAGTGTTTCGACCTGATCTGGATAAATCTGTGTTCTAACGAATTCCACACCTCTAGAGCAGATTAGCGATGCCTTTAATGGTTCTCTCAAGTGCTATGCCCCTGCATAAGAGTTGATATGCCTTGCGTCGCCTCTCGCAAATGCGGAGTGTTTTTCTAATTTTTCAAAGTCGAAAGAGCACCATGTTTCCTTCTTAGTGTGATAACATGGAGATACTTGGATTATAACTACATTCTTATGAAGAAATAAGTCACCACCCATGCGATGAATTCGATAATTTCGTTTACAAATTTACCCTAGAGGCGGTAATAGCGGTGAAAAAATATCTTCAAAACGACGGGACAAGCACGTACGATATCTACTTGTCATTTGCTAAGTGTACGTAAAGCGCTCTGACATACTGTTGAGCAAATTATTATCTTTTGCACAAATTGATGAAAGGAATAGAACTTGCGTGCAGATTTGAAAACGGGAATGTGGAAACGACATGGGAAAATTAACAAAATTAATGAATTTAATGAATTATCATCACAGCAAGAATTCAACAATCCTTCCAGTAATTCCTCCTGGTTTTTTGCTCATCTTCTCACGTCCTGCTCGATGATTTACACTGTTATTATTTTAGGCAATATATTCTGTCTCACTGTTCTACACATAAATGTCCGAAAACTTGCGTAAAGTTACAATATTGGTTAGGTTTCTTTGACGTTTGCTGATTTGTTGTACGGTCGGGGAGCCGCTCTACCGAAGTTCTTCTTCAGAGTTTGTAGCGACAAATGGCCCGTTTCTTACAGCCATAAAGTTGGTAATATAATCGTATTAGTTGGAATATTATCAAATACGCTTCCAATATATTTTCACTTTAATCAGTGATTGGACCGCTATATTACCCTAGAATGGCCCCTGAGGCTCCAAGTTTTGCTACATACGGAAGAGCGAAGGCAGTTATAATACGCGTGTGGTTGAACGCTTTGTTGACAATTCTATGGAACCATTTTTCTTAAGAGGATGAACCCGTTTCCCTATAACTCTATGATCATGTGCAATCCCTTGGAAGTTCATACTAATGATAAGTTAGTAATAACTATTTCAACGTCATTCGTAATTTTGTTTGCACTTCCGTTTTTTAGTGACCATATGTATGCATTTCGATAGTAGTTATCGTACGACAACATAATGCCTCCGTCGAAAGCTATTCTCGTAACTCATATGGCAGAAGAAATTCCCTCTCCGTAGAGACATGAAATTACTAAAAATGTTTTCAACTCGTAACATAACAACGCATAGCTGTTACCTATCGAACACTAACTTTCTACGAAATACATACAAATGACAAAACTCGCTATTATCTCCGAGTGCTTTTTCAGTTTAATTTTGCTTTGTAGTCATTGGTGGAATATATGCCGTGGTTATGTTGCCGGAACAAACCTTAGAACTCGGCTTTGTTATTGTTGTCAATTGTATCCATGGCAAACCATGTGTCCGAAGATGACGCTTGTAGCAGCGACGGAGAATGTCGCTATGGGTCGACGGTGTGAAATGCGTACCCCAATCAAGTAATTGCTATTATCAATCGGCTAAATAGGAGTGGGATAAACATTGATATTGCTCTGTTTTTATCGAATTAAAAAAAGTACAATACTTTTAATGAAGAGCTCTATGAATTGGCTATTAATTTTGGTTTTTCGCTTATAGATAGTTAACCTTATTTACCTGTTGAGATCAGACATTATCAGTAATTGAAATAAATGAAACCATGGATAAAGTAGATTATTTTGTAACCATCTAACGTAGTGACCATGTAACAAAGAATCGAGCTTGTAATTAATCAAACAATTATAATGAATTCTACTTACGTCAAATCTCAAGGTCAATTAAAGTGTACACAAAGTGCTGACCATATTAATTATGCCTATCCTTTTTACTTTAAAGTAACGTGCTCAACCACCATGAAGGTCAGCGAAATATTTTGATATGCTTACGTAGTCATTGAGACCGAATAAAAAAATCAACAACAACCCAAGCGGATAAATTGAGAGTAACCCTTTATAAAGCCGCATGCCATTAACATAAGTATAGAGTATGTTTCATTGGGGGTTTTGCATATGGATGTGGGCATCAATCGTATTATAGGACGAAAATAGTTATTAAATTGCTTATCCTCCGTGTAATACTGCACGGAATTACAGGGTACCCAAAAAGTTGTGCAAGCCGATGAACTCAAATTTCACAAAACCCGCATCTAAGTATTTTCATCTTTACAGGAAACTTTATTTTTTACACTTGTGTAACCACCCACGCAATCCAGAGTGATTATGATATTTTAGGACTATATTTCGTCCCTCAATCGTATGCATTCTGAGGATAACGTCAGAACCCGGCAAGTTGATATGCCTACTAACTTAATATAGTGCGTTTTAGGAAGAAATCTTACATATATTTAACAATTATAACTTTTAAGCTATAACATTCTAACGGTTTTACCTGTTGCAAGTTAAAACACATATTAAATAATATGCAGGTAGAACCTTCATGTGACCGTATACAGTTGAGTATATATGCATGTTATTTTGCTTGAAAATGATAGATTGGTGTGTAGAATAGAATCTGTTTGCCGGGTGCCAACACTGGGCACCTTGGCCATTTTGAGAATCCAAGATGGCGCGCATACATATAAGTATAATTCCAACCCCATATTATAACCTAATGGAGGTTACTAGTATACTATATGATCCAATTAACAAGTGTATGGCCTGTTAACAGTTAAGTCTACTCAAATTCAAATGGAATCAAATCCACTAATTTTAAAATATGCCCTTTACCCAACAGCAAATACCTGCGCTAAAAATAGACTTGAACTATTTATGGTTATGTTATTAACACAATAATAATTTCTGATACTTTTAAAATTGTAACATGGCGTCAATCAATACGGCAGCCAAAAACGTGTGCACATCTTCAAAAAATACTTGAGACAATATATAAGTTCACTTCAACCGTCAAATCGAATACAATGTGCATGACATTAAATGTACCTTTGATCCTTAACCAATGTACAACATAATATCAATTTGTTTAAAATGCTCAAAAATCAGTGAAATAAAACCCATATGGTGCAAAGTTTTCAAAATACCATAGGATTACATTTTTTTCCCATAATTGCCTCAATTTATAATTTGAACACATTTTTATTCATCGGATTTACCTGGTCTCACTTGTTATGATCATAGGTACATCGATTGTTTTCATTACACAGATAATTTATACTTGAAGGTAATATTTAGAAATTTGTGTCAAGTGTTTTTTGAAGATATTCACGTTTTTTGGCTGCCATATTGTTTGACGTGATGTTACAACTTTAAAAGTATCATAGATACAATTATTGTACTAACAACATAATCTAAGTACTTCATGTGTATTTTTTATCGCAGGTATTTGCGGTTAGGGCATATTTTACATTGATTAGATTTGGCTTCTTTTGAATTTGAAGTATGACTTACTGTTACAAGTGCCATACACTGTTTCTTGATCCTATAGTATCGCTAGTAACTCCATAGGTTGATAATATAGGGTTTAATATATACTTATATCATTATGCGACGCCTTCTTGGATTTCTCAAATTCCCCAAGGACCAGGTGGCACCGGCAGATTCTTATTCTACAAACCCTAATCTATCATTGTTCAGCAAACACATGTGTATATACTCAACTTTACGATCAGGCTAATTTTTGGACCTATCCACCCGACTATAAGCAATGGACGTTTATGAAATTTGACATTCAATTCAATCGTTTATATAAGTGCATTATTAATCAATGACAGGTGTGATCCGCTTAGCTTAGTTTTCCGTGAAAATTGAATGGATGTTTAGTCCACTTGTGTTATTTTAAAAATCTTAACAAGACGGGAAAAGTCGGGGAATCATATGAGTGGTCTTACACTTTGCTATGGTTAAAAGATGCAGGCCAACAGGTTACTGTGAGCAAAGGACTGTCATGTCGCTAAGCTATTTTAATTTCTTGAAAAAGAAAAGAATTTGACTACTATATTCAAACAAAAATGCACACACACCACACACACACCCACACACATATGTATATATTATAATATATTATATATATATAATATATATATCTATATCTATCTATCCGATCTATATATATATATATATATTAATATATCTATATATATTCTTATATAGATATAATATATATATATATATATTATTTATATATAAATATGAAATAAATTACAAAGTAATAGACCTCTGGAAAACAACCGTTACTCTGAGTTTCACGGCATACCCTCACTTACGATCACCGGGTATCCGATCTTAAGACGAGATCCGGCTGAGGATCGGATACCCGTTGATCGTAAGTGAGGGTATGCCGTGTAACTCAGAGTAACGTATGCTTTTCCAGAGGTTCTATCTTTGTAATTTATTTAACGCTCTCCTGTATGGGATTGAGCCTCTTCAATATATATATATATTCTACCAAATGCTATTTATCATGAAACTAATTGCACAGGTAGAGATAACTAGAGATCAAACTTTTCAAATTTTAATTTTGTATTTGTGATTGATCATCATTGTAATTTGAATGCGACCATAGGCTTCAATTATTGCGAGTTTCTTGATTCTATACGCAATGCCTTTAATAAATCTAAACAAATACATCATGTGCAGACGATAGCGGCCAATCCCTCTTTCAACATTCATTTCACTAAAACTAATCAAAAAAGATTACGGCAATACACATGAACCACAAACCGATTTACAGACCCCATTTGACCTCCGCCTCGTTCGTTCTTCATACAAAAAAATCAAGAATAACCCATCTTCAGCGCCCAGCGGTTTTTTTGAATCAAATTTATTCCTTACATTAAAAAATCAGATTTTTTATCAGACTTCGCTTTACTTTTTAACCAATGGCGGACTTGAAAATGGCTTTCTTTGCCACCCTCCCTGATAATGTGCATTCTGTTTCCCAATTTATGTCATCCCATAATACAGCAGTGCTTCAACGTGTGGGAATTCGCTCAAACGACAGCGGAATGGACATTATGTTAATTGTATAAATTCCATTGGAATGGATGATAAACAGAAGACTTTATAATCTTCATATCTCTGTATGCGTGAGCGACTTGTCATTAGATTTGCACAATTTCACAAAAGAGTTAATTATTTTCTCAAAGGATTTTTTGAGAAATTTGAGTGTATCTTCTGCACAACTTCGTTTGACACCCTATAGCATGAAATCGTCTATAAAAGGATCAAAGGATTAAAAAACCTACACAGCTTTTTCCGTAAAAGGTTTTGTGCTCTCGTCAACTCATGATGAATATCTTACACCAAGAATACACCTATTCTTGAGGTCCATCGAATTTCTTAATTATCGCTCCTCAAAACATAAAATTACATAAGAAATTTACACACACATTTCAATAGAGAAATTATATTTGTTGAATTTCTCTCAAAGAAAAAAAAAAACAAAAAAACTAAAAAATCCATTTCCGTTAAACTGGATTTAACTTTTTTTGAAGGGAATTTCCTATTGAAGTCAAATAAAAAGCAAATTAAAACTGAAGTTGTATAGAATTTGAAATTGCACAATCCTAAGTGATAAAAAACACCCAATTTCAAATTCACCTTCACTGCCTCCCCTTAAAACATGAAATAAACCATAAAGAAATTAGTTGAAAATGCCATCAAATTGGTATTTACAGGGGTTTGTTGCAATGTATGTTATTTTTCAACAGTTAAAACTTATTTTGGGCACAGAAAGCAGGTTGGTCCTCTCCTTGCAATTTTTTGCTTAAAATTTGCATAATTAGTGTGTTTATACATTAAAATGCGTTTTTCTCAAAATGGCGTTTTGCCTATGTGCAATTACGTGCGAAATACTCAGCAATGGTGCATGCGATCACTAGCAAATTGGCACAGCAAAACACACCGCTCATTGAAGCCTGTTAGAAGATTCTAAGGGACAGTCAATCACCGACTCTAGTCACCGATGGCTTCGCGCATGTTTAGTACTCGGTGCTGACCTAAGTATACACACAACCGAATGGGTAATATGTTGTACATTGTACGTGTCATGCAAACATGCTTGACCGCGCCACGAACACGTTTCCGCGCAGATAATTATGACAGCATCAATACTCCTTTCATTTCCATTCAAACTTGGTTCCACTGCGGAAAATAGCCATTCATCTGTTGCATTGGCACCTTATTAAAATAATGTCACCTTGCAATAATGACACCTGTGGGTTCAGGACTTATCTAAGTAATACCGACCCAGATAGTACACTCACTAGTCACATTATATCGACCATAATCTACGATTATTTAGGAGTACTTTTCACCCTCAATTTCCGGGATTGACTCATGGCGCAACGTTACTAACATAAAAAACAACAGCAACACTCACCACGGAAAGACTTATTTAAATTCTGTTTTCAGCGTCAGATAGCCGAGAACCATACCGAAAAAAGATTTTCATTTATCATGCGCATATTAATTTTGATCACCTGAGATCTAAAAAGGCCTCGTCGCACGTCATGAACACATATTGGCAGATTTCCAAAATCTCCCCAAGCTGTATCACAAATATGCCTTCACCATTCATTAATGAGAGTAATGAGCGTCGCCTTTATTTGTAAATTGTTTTGGAAGAAAGTGTACGTGCACATGACTGCTGAAAGACCTATATTTACCCTACCTAATAAATCCTATTTTGATACTTTTAACGATCCAAAGCAATTGCGTTTGAAAACGCATATTTTCGGCCAAAATTGTGACCTTTACCCATTTGACTTACTTTCCAAAGGAAATTGAGAAAAAAGCCTCTGTAGGGTTGTAATTGGGGCATCTTTTATCTATCAGAGTTGGTTTGGTAACAATCTCTTTTAAGGTGGCCGAGAATATCTGCACAAGTTTTGTCATCACAATCCAATATGGCGTCGTTGCCATATCAACGGACACGTTAACATGCAATTTAATATGTAAATTTTTTGTAAATTCCCATCCTAAAGTTAGCTTAGTCAAACAAAAGTACTGAGTGCTACAATTCAAAAATGGGTTCACCTCACTGCCCTCCCCCTTATGTACATGTTCAAATCTAGAGTTTAACACAAACGTACAAGGTTTTGCTAAACATGTATGATAAAAACCCAAGAAAATGTTTGCACACACACAATGCCATCAGCAGTGAGCTTACTTTATTTTTTAACCCGAAGATTTTAGGTTTTTCTACGACACGCGTATAGACTATGAGGCAAAGCTTTTTGTTCTTTTTTTTGGTCATTTTCAATAACTTATCCACAAATTTTATAACAAAATCAACTTCCACAATTTTTTTAGCATGAATATGTGTCCCAGAAATCAAGGTCATTCATGTATATGCAAAGCTTCGCAGAACGTGTATGGAGGTCTGAACATCTCATGGAGAATGAATTCATTTCCAAAAATTCAATCTCGAAAGGGGCTATCTAATATAACTAAGTGGGTTTTTTTGGCCTAATTTAAAATGACTGATTGGGGATAAGTTATGTAAAATCTCTCGCTCCTCAAAAGTTTCCTGTGCAGTGAAAACTGAGAATTTGTGATCACCATGAATCCCTTTTAGTTTGAACACTGTTTTAATTTAGACATGTTGTTACTTGATACATATAAGGCTGACAAAGTGAATGATAAGCTGGGACTTATAGGATTTATATGACCTAGGGGACGAATATCTTTTGCCAAAGATATTTCGGATCCGTTAGCGATACCATGTTATAACGTGTGCAAGAAGTCTTTTAGTTGTAATGTGGACCATAAGCTGTGATTGCTTTTTCCCTAATCTTGAGAAAATTCAGGCAGGCTTAACGCCAATTTTTTACACTCTCAAATTCGGGAACAAAATGCAAAATACAAACCAGTTTCCCAATCTCTGCAACATCAACTCTGATGGAAAAACTGAAATTCCCCTCCAGCGTTGCATTCGTTAAAGTGTGTACCATCTAGACCTTAGTTAGTCCATGACTGGTTAGCAAATAAACGTTTTTGACTACATTCAAATTAGTCGGACTAGTTAATCCAGCATACTTTGACTAACATCATTGTAGTTCAAGCTAGTTAGTCCACCATGACTGGTTTTAACAATAATGTCGAGGGTTTTACGGGCAAAGGTCCACCTAACAATAGCTTGCCATTTGTCACTTGTGTTTCTTATTAAGTGCTAATACCTGCCAATCGATTGTTTTTAAGTCAGGAATCATGATGGGGCAAACCGTTTTGACCACGCCTCAATTAGTCCTGATGACTAATTAAATGATCATTTTCGTGATTCTAGGTAACTGTCTGGTTTTATTTATTTCACCGTAGATTCTTGAGAAAAGCTTATTCTTAGATTTAAGTTCATTCCGATGTTGTGGTTTAGTGGGTTATAGCAATATTTGTAAACAGGCACTCGGCAGTCTATCAATAGCAGCTAGATACGGGAAAGGCCATCTTTTATCAGAAAAGACTAGCCCACTCTCAAAAGAGACGGTGAAATCCCTAAACTGTTTGATTCTCTTCTGGAAACACCGCCAAGATCTAGTACGCCACCAGGTTCCGGGATTCCATAGAGTATCTGTCCCCCCCAAGGCAAAAAACAATACAAGAATAAGTTTCAAACCCTCTTATGACAGCGAGTTGGTATCACCGAAATATCGGATTAAAACTGTGAAGTGTTAAATGTTTTATTAAAAGTTTTAAAATTATTTATTCGTTTTTAACCACCAACACGTATAAAGAAAAAACAATTTTTTGGGGGGGGGGGGGGGGATTTGCGATTCAGACATATTTTCAGGTAAGTTGAGGGGGAAAATGTGGGGGGTCCAAAACGTTCGCTTTAAAGGTCAGAGATAAGCGAGAGATTGAAAAAAAATTTGGAAAATGCATTTTTCGAGAGCTCATAAATCAGGGTAGGAGTGGACGAAATCCTATAACTACCTCTACTGTACGGAAAATAACACCAATATGCAAAAAAACGAGTATTGAGTAAATTTGGGTCATAACGTCCGCAAACACGCATACAGCGATGCCATCTCAAAATCTACACTAACCAGCTGATTGTGGTTTAACAGCTGTCGGATGCAACAAAGGTCCACTATTTAGTGTTTTGATGTAAACTGTAACAGTGCTAATGCCCCAATAATCACACCGTTAACTAATCTTGGAATTCACCAGCGATGCCATCTCAAAACTACAATTACACGCTGACCAGGTCCGTCCGGGAGGAAGTTAATTTTTTTTTTGGGGGGGGGGGGGGTGCTGGACTTTTTTCGAAAAATTGGACCTTTTTTCGAAAAAGTTGCCCCTTTTTTGACCGTACCCAGTAAAAAATAAAGGTAAAACCTAAAAAAATCATAACCAAACCCCCCCTACATGGACTTTTTTTTTTGGACTTTTTACAATTTCACCCACACACTTCACAACCACCAAAAAGTGGACTTTCTTGTCAATATTAAAAAATTTCTCTAGAATTTTGCATATTTTATAAAAAATCATCTAATCAACAAAGTGACTTTTCCCCCCTTTTGTGGTAATTTGGGGGGGGGTGGGGTGGGGCGTGGTTGGGCGGCCGGCACGCGACTCCTGGCAGTACGGGCGGTCATGCTGAGGGGTACGGGAGGCTGTGGCTTACATGGAGCCTGTTTGGATAAACAAGGATACAATAAGTTTGTAGTTTTTTGACGTGCAGCTGTAGCAGAATGGTATAAATAAAGCACAATATCTCCACTTAGCAATCTATGGATATTGTCACCATGGGTCCAGAGAAGGGCCGCTTTTGAATCTCATAGTTGGAATTTTGAATACGCATCTCTACTAGTCATGAACTCAGAATAAATATATATTGCTTATGCTCTTCTAATCCATGGTATTCTCAAGGGCACGTCCTCCCCTTGGGCAGATTATGGAAGCTTGTTAGGCATGGGTCAATGCTATACGCAGTAACGCAAATCATGAATTTTGATGATTTATTCGATCTTTCCGATCAGGCAAATCGTTCTGCTGCATAGGGGGTCTTTAGTTTTGCAGTTTGTGGTGTTTCGAGAAATTGCGTTTGGGCCCAATCGTGCGAGTGTACTATTTATTCACTCAGCAGGACATGGTGTTTTTCACAGGATTAGCTACATTCGGAAAGAAGTACGTGGTAAATGTTCAAATTGAGTGTATTGAGTTTTAGGAGAATGAATATTTAGATAAGTATATCTTAAGTCGTATAAAGTAACCTGTCCCATTGCATGTAGTGTGCAGACTAGAACAGACTTTCAAATAGGAGTAATTTCAAGAAATTTAGGAAATTAGAAGATAACTATAAACGAATGCAAAAGAGATCATATTGTACAAATTATTCGTACCCTTCCGTCCAAAAGGGCTTCTCTCTTTGGCCATGTTAAAGCTGGGACATACTTAAAACTTACACTGATTCTCATTAGTTTTTAAAATCATTTTAGTTTTTTTTGAAAGCACTTGCTAAAACGGCACTTCATCTCCCTGAGGTGCCATTTTTTGTAATCAACATACACTCATCTGAGTAGGCCTGTTATTTCCTATTAAACATCCATTTCTATTAAATGATAACCATGATAATAGCTTAGAGTTTTTTTCTCTTTCCATGTAATCAAAATACGTACGGCAACATTCTGCAAATCAAGTACGTCATAAGTTGGGGGCAGGAAAGTCTTGAAATACTAGCTGGATATAGAGGGAAATTAATATTTCGCAATTTTTTCAGTCTCATTCATTATTATAGCACTAAACATTGTATAAAAATTAGTCATTTTCTATCTAGGCTAAAAGTTCATGGGAATTGACAGTTTTTGCGCTGTAATGCGAACTATGATCGTCATTTCGGAACATAATGCAATGCTGTGGGTACTCATTTTGTATTATCAATGGAAAGCAGAATACGGCATAGGCTATCGTTTGGTACCAACATCTAGTGTCTCATATTCCTGCGTCGTCTTTGGCGTGTCCTTCCCCACCGCCAGACCCCTTGCTCAAACAAAAAGGGTGAGTTACCACCCTCGTGCAATCGCGATCGGGATTCTACTTTTCATAAAATCGCCAAACCATGTTTACCATACTTACGCCCATCATTGAATGTTTGTTTTGCATGAAAGGGAGGCGTAACATGATCAATTGACAATTACATTAAATAATTGACATGCCAACGAGGTATAGCAAGGCGGAAATATAACTGGGGGTGGGAGGGGGATTGTATGTTTAGTATTTTGAATAGCCATGTTTAAACCAAGGCCAGACTCATAATCAAATGCAAATCTATTTCAGAAGAAAATTTGGGTGGCTTATAATTTGTTGGAGAGTAAATCCTAAATGGTGATTCAATTTATGTGTCCTTTTATATGATTTATTAGCTGACTGGTACCATGAGGGTACATGGTTCTAGTGAAATCCGGACGACATACGTCGTTTTATTTATTTTTTATTATCCCGACCAAAAACAAAACTAGCCGTTTACTTGGTTCATGGAGTATCTGCAAGCACTAATTATGTATTTACAGCGAATATGGCTTGTCGATTGTTCAACACTGAGGTTCAGTATGATAAAGAGCCAAATCTGCCAGTTGTTTGCATAGATTAGCAATATTAAAGGTAATTTGTCCGTTGCTCAGGGCGGAGCAGCACAGGTGTCATTTAGTATCGCCTCGAATGCATTCGCAATGATTCTAAGTCTATCATCTAATCTTCGAATCACTTATAAATTTGTGTTATAAATAAACCAATTTTATTGAAGTTTCGAATATAAATGGACCTTAGTGTTATTTAATGTAGAGTAAATGTCAGGTGACACACTGGACATTCAAGCTCAAAATGAGATCATTGACATTGGTAAAGTAACATTTTTTATTGCGCAGCATGCAGGTGAAAAGGGCTTAATTTCTATCTATCCCAACGCAGGGCGTATAATAAGTCTGTTGCAATCATAGCTAAAATCTATCATTGGGTTGTGTAGTTCAGCGAAAATACGTGATGAGACAAAAAAATAAAAAAGTGTATGCAATTCATGCAAATCCACGTTTTCAATAATGACCGTCATTTGAAAAAAGGTGCAACGAGATGTATATTTTGAGGGCACCCCAATATTGTGGCATATAGTAATTTCATGTAGATTAGACTACTCAATTAGATTTCTTACTTGGTATTGGGCTACATACATACTGAAAGTAGATAGGACAAAAGGTGATTTGATTTGGCTTAGCCTTTCAATATAAAACATAGGCTGTAATTTCGTATTTGCTCCTACGTAAATTGAATATTTTTCTACAATATTGTACCAAATAACATTCATCAGCTTAATTCCTTTTCAATGGTATTTTTTGATTTAAATGCTTAGCATCAGGCCATAAAAATCCGTGACTTTCGATTTTTTTAGGGACAACCCTGATATGTGAATCCTTTGCAGCACCTTTAAGATATTGGCATGCTAACTATGGCGGCTTAGTGTCGGAATGTATGTTGTCTGGTTCCAGAGGTTCAATATACATTGGCGACAGAATTGTCTGGGTCTATGGGTTAAATTTATATAGCACAGGCCTATTTTCAAGATGGTCCCGACATCTGCGTCAAGATAACGCTATATTTCGTATAGATAACGTATAAAAAAGATGATTATTTGTTGTGCAAAGATTGTTTGTGGGTCAGTAGGCGAGTTCAATTAAAATCTATTCAAAAAACTGTAGAGATGAATAT
This sequence comes from Ophioderma brevispina, assembly GCA_023653785.1. NCBI lineage: Eukaryota > Metazoa > Echinodermata > Ophiuroidea > Amphilepidida > Ophiodermatidae > Ophioderma > Ophioderma brevispina. The sequence continues at coordinate 8,750 of JAMKCH010031857.1, read as the reverse complement.
TAAGTGATATTTATTTGTATTTAGTGCACTTTTTTCTCGCCAAGATAGTCCATATTTTAAATACTAAGTAACTCTCAAGAGAGTGGTAACTACTGGGCAGATTTCAGGCATAATGTGGCAAAGTTGATAAAATATTTAAATACGTCAAAATAATAATTATCTATCGGCAAAACAGAATCCTTCAGTAACTCTCTTAGATCTTTCCTAACTGCCTTTATGGCGCCCCTTATGTACGAAAACCCACACTTGACTACCAAGGTGTGGGATGTGACTATGACCATTTAATTATTGCGAATCGGGGCCATTTACATCTCGAAATATCCGGAACAATACATAAAAGTAATACAAGGTCTAAATATCAAATTCCATGGCATCCAGATATATGTTTTGGGTGATTACATCCTAGAGTAGTCATAGTGTCTACATTTGGGTATCAGCACAACTGAATAGAACATGGCCGCACAGACTGCACTCTGGACAGTTATGAGGAATTGGCTGTTGAAGAAAACTCTGACCAATTAATACATGCCATCTTTGCTACAGCAAAATTCTCATTGGTCTAGGTGGCTGATAGCATGAGTATGTTATGATTTGCTTTTTATTTGTGACCATATTTGGAAATATGTGACGTATTGAAATTTCCATTACTTTAAAATATTCATCTGACAGTTTAAATAGTTATTGAACTCCTTGACAGAGAAATCTTATTTGACCACAACTACAATTACCTTCATAGGCTAAATAATAAAATGTAAGGTTTTGTGTCAATAAATGTCAGGCCATCTTGGAAAATATCAGGCACATGCAAAGCATTTTATATTTTGGGAATAAGCTTTATTTTGATTCTGGACTCATAAAAACATTTTACAACATAATTTCTCTTAGGTGATTTTAGCTTTAAAGATGGCTTTGCCATTTTGGAAATAGGCGTGCGACGCTAAATGGCCAAGCTTTTAATGTTTGTCGATCACCAGTTTTCATGACTCCACTTCCCTACTGTTAATTAGCTATGATGACTAATATGTATTATCCGGCCTGGTAACGCCATCCACTCCTAAACTGGTAGTGTGAGCAGCATATAGGAATTACTACTCGTAGTGAGTCCGGTCATTAAAAATGTACACTGTAAAAAATAACGTTTATACCAGTAGAATACGGAATCCAACATCTGCCATATTGCTACCGGATTAAATCTGTGGCTCGTAGAAAGTAAATTGACTGTATTTAAGAGAGTCGCTATTGACATTTAATGACTTTAACGCATAACAACACAAAATGTGTGTTTTCTTCATATAATCATCGATAAATAGAAAACTTCGGCATTCAATCATAAGGCTAATAATCATCTAGAGGGTTGTTGTTATTTAATGGTAAGAATACGCGACAGCAGGACTGGTATTTTACAGTTGAAAAACAATAGAAATTTTTATAGTCAGTGTACATGTAGATATTAAGGGCGGCAGATGACCTAATTGCTCTTCCTGAATTACGTATCATTGACAATTCATGTGTACGTATAACTGTTTTAATATATAAAGCCTATTAATTGATATAATTATGAATTGAGGCAAATTATTTTGTTAAATGAACATCAACATCAGTGGCAAAATTAATTCGGAAATACTCTCGATTTGGAAATTTTATGAAGGAATGATCTTATTATATATTATTTGTTTTACAGAGATTATGGTACGAAGGTTATGCAGATTGAAATGGCTTATCGGACCATACTGAATTGTAGAAATTCAAAACCTTTCATTTCGTTGTTATTAAATCTAACTATGATCTGTTGGATTAGATGAGGTCAAATTTCTTTTTAGTTGAATCAATTATTAAGTCATTTACGGCACACCTATTTAACTGATGAAATTACTCCAGAACTTTGTTCGCTAAGACGCACATCATTTGCTGTTGCACTCTGACTAGGCAGTGTCCGCTTTATATTTCCCGCGATCGCATTTTAGCCCATAGTTTATAGCATCAAGGCTGTAAGTAAACAAATACTGTGGTTATTTGTTTGGCTTGGTAATTGGTTCAAACAGCTATACAGCAGATACATGCTCCTTGTTCCTTTAAGGTCTTATCACCGCCATTCAAAACATGCACCTTGCTCTCCGCTCAGATGTGATTTAAAAGTGGCACTGACTGGGCTAGCATTTTCAGAAAATGCATTGGAGATATAAAGATACTTACTTATACATAAAAATACATACACCGTCACAGGTAGGGGACATTAATAAGAGGGCTAATACAACGTCCCTGGTAATTTGTAGGCTAACTTTAAAGGTGTTTGCTCGTAACTTGCAATCAACAAATGTATCTAATTACAATGAATATCATAGACTCGTACTCATTGGCGTGTGTTTGTTTGTGTTTAAACGGGGCCATTTTCGCAGCGTCGTCTGTTGATATTAAAGACACTATAGTGATATTTTTGGTTTTTTAAAAAAAAGTTGAAATTTGCAGGATGAGCTTCAAAGTGAAGGATAAGTCTTGTAGAAGCTCATAAGTTACCCATTATCGCACTGAAGTAATTTACAGAAAGGAGAGAACGGCAGGTGTTCCAAGATACGATTGCCCATTCAATTATTAGCGTGTTGTAGTAGTGTCCGTACGGAGAGCTATGACTAAAATTTCGATCTGTCCTATAGCGTTGGCTTCTGGTGCTCTATTTATCATTTTGCAGGGTATGTTAGGATCCCTGTACTTGTTACATTAATGCAAAAATCGGATTTTTGATTATTTTTTCGATTTCTGAGTAGGCAAATCACTGATAGTGCCGCCGACATTAATTATGACTCGCTTGATTTGGGGATAATACTGTTCAGGTGTGAAACTACGTATTGCAACGTGTTTTACAACGGCATGGCAAAAATATCCATTTGACAGCAATCTAGAGGGCGGCACTATTTTTTTTCGAACGGGTGTCATTGGCTCTTATACATTCTATTTGATATGCATCAACTGCTCAGTGGATCCCAATACTTATTTTTCTGTTAATTTTTATTCAGTATGATGTGGCAGGATCATCTAGTTTGTGTGAACATCCAGCGTACATTGTGGGTCATTTGGCAGTTCAGATGTTAATTGTGGGCGTATTTTGGGGCATAGTGGGGGTAGCGCCCTCGATTGAAGTGTTTTAAAACGGCTAAAATGACTATTGTAGGCATAAAATATATGAAAAGTGCGATTCTAACTTGAGGTGCCCTGTACCCAAATTGTCAAGAGTAGAAAGTAAGATAATCCGCTGAGTTCCAAGAATCTGGGCTGATTCGAGCCTATTTCCGCAGGTCCATACTTGTCTGTGGTATTGTTGCTGGTTGGCTCCAACAGATGGGCAGACAAGAGGCTGTTCATATGTCTGTGTGCTGTTCCACAAACCACAGGCGGTTATCGCATGATCTGGCTTCCTATGTCCAGTGTCTCACTTGCTGCAAGGAAGACCTTAGATCGGGGCGGCCATTCGCCGTTCTCAATCTGTGGAGGCATCGCCATTCAGCCCCATGAGGAGTCTTCCGCAGGTGGAAGATGCTCACCACGTTCAATACCAGTAGTATGTTACTTGGTTGGTAGCACGCCTTTCTTTCCACAACGGGGCGACTCTATTAAACTGCTTAGAGACTTATTCAAGAGGTTGGACTTGCTAAGAGAACTGCCTCTGGATTTAAGGCGGTTAACAGCAGGTCTCTGTCCTCGGATAGCTTGGCAGCTACGCTTCTTGCATGCTCGTACATTAGCACGGATGCTTGGTGGAGAATTCCTGTTAGGATGTATAAAAAGTAATTTCCGTTGGTGTTGTGACAAAGATATCCTGTGAAAAAACCCGGTAGGAGGCATTTAATGCTCGATCAAGCTTCTTGGCATGGGTTGATCTGTGCCTGCTATACAGGTGGCTAAGGCATACTCTGGTGCTATCAATGGAGTAGGCACAGGGTCAAGTGGCCGATCGATCTTAGTGTATGTGGGCGAGCTCCCAATCTTGTTCCAGTGAGTTTATTCAAGATGTTATTGCGTGAACATACTCTATTCTTCGTCTTCGCCATCTGATGTGGGTGTCCGTTATAGGGGAGAGAGAGAGAGAGAGGGTGGAGGGGAGAGAGAGAGATTGCGGTCGAAAAAGGCAGATGGGTAATCTCCTAGGTAGACAGGGTTATCACAGTGCTCCAGGGGTGTTCCAGATCGGGCATGTAAGCTTATCGGGCTGGACGTCTGGCTTCATCAGCGGTTGTCGCAGATGGACAGCAGCACGGCACACGCCTGTCGCCTGTGTATTGAATGAATTTTGCACGTAGGTGGTTTTTACTCATAATAAGGAATGAGTACATCCAAAGCTTTGGAGAGTCTCTTCCACTACTGTGAACTCTGTCAATCTTTGTCGCTAATTCTATAGATTCGTCTGTCATAGATAATAACCTGACAGGTTCTCTGCACATCGACTATGTTGGTCGTAAGTATAGAAGGTTCGAGCACGAGTCCGCGGTTGTGTATCTCCATTCTGAGGGCGCTACGACGCATTCGGCTCTTCTTCGACTCCTAGGCTTGTAACAAGATATCTCATCCTGTTTGCAAGCAATCATTTGATTAGCTGGCAATGCAATTGATATCCTTGGTGAGTTCATAAATCTATGGTCGTAGGCTCTTGTGTATTCACAGGTTTCGTAACTGTTGATAGATGCGGCGAACACACTCTGGTTACAGAGCCCGTGCCTGAAAACTCATCGCTCCGATGATTTGAGTTTAGGTTGAAGTACTTGGCTTAGTGTTATTTTTCCTCAGGCGGGAACTCTGGCTTGTTCTGGATGGAGGTGTTCGTTCTAACTATCCCGAGTGCGTGATACGTTGTTAAGTGAGTACGTATCAAAGAGGCTGTAGGTATGGCTCAGGTTTGGATAATGGTTCTATAATTAGATGAATCATTTTCCAGACCTTTATGGAGTGCCATAACATGTGGCTTCCTCCAGATCTATTGGGAACGGGGTGCTGTGGGAAATAATTAGGCAGCAATTGTAGAGCTCAAGAAGCATTCCTTTGCTACTGGGGCCGAAGTTTGGGATTTTGTCAAAGCCTACTGCTTTTGGTTAGCAATGCCGATTCCAATTGCGTCGCATGTTGAAGGGCGATATGCAAGCGGCAAGTGTGCGCCACTGACTTCATCCTTATGGTCTAGTTTGATGCTCTTGGGCTTCTTGCTGGCCCTTACCATTTTAAAAGCAGTTGGTCGGCAACTTGGTTGGGTGTAACAATTTGGCTGCTGTTGAGGGTCTGTGGAATTCCCCCACATTCGAAGCTTCGGATGGTAAGAACCCATACTTTCTCACTTGCTTGCTGTTATGGGGTCATATTCGGTGGATTCAATTACGAAAGTGTGGCCAGGTTTTGATATTTTCCGTCTGGGAGATTCTCATCGTCGTAAACTTCCTCACCTTAGCTAGTGGTTTAGGCTGAGAGTAAGGATCAGGCATTGCAACATGGTAGTATATTTTTCCCCTGCGAATATCTGGACTAAAAGATGTGCCGTATTTTGGTTGACCAATATTAATTTACTGAAGCAGATAATATGAGGCTTAGGGCAAAGCTTACAAAAGCACAATTCCTGCGGTCATTCACATTCAAAACGAAACGGTGTCATATTATGCGGCAACACTTTACAGAATCGAATTTGGGGTGAACGCCATCTATCTATGCAGATCTTATAAGCTTAAATTATATACTTAAGATACTATCAGTGATTTATCAAGAAGTGTCACATATTTGAAATGTGTCAGGAAATAGGCTTAAAAGTGAACGATAAGTTTGTAGAATTCATGTAAGTTACTTTTTTCCAGCTGTGAATTGACAGAAAAGGAAGAAAACGGTAGTGTTCTAAGATACGATTCTCCATTCAATACGTGTTGTAGTACAGTGTCCGTACGGACAGTAATTACTAAAATTTCAGACATTGTCATATAGTCTTATCATTTGCAGGGATGTTTGATACGCCGTAGGCGTGTTACATACAATGCAATCTGATTTTTGAGATTTTTCGATGTCTGTATTTAGCAAATCACTGATAGTACTTTAAGAATCCAGCCATCGCCCTGTTAAAACAAAACTCGACAATTCTCGGCGAATTGCTAGACAAATACATTGCCAGCACCCTGTTTTGTGCCTAGATAAAAATGATAATCACTTTTTTTTAAAACTTGGTTTATCGGCCGAGAACGCGAGCTTTTTTTTTAATCGAAAAAATGCAGTTTAATCGATTCGACAACCTATATAGTATAGTACGTGAAGACGAAAATACACACACACGTGGAAAAATTGTTATTGAGGCTGAGGAATGTTTTCACTCAGACAATGCAAGAATACATCATAGTAATCAAATAATCAATCATATCGCAAATTCCCATGATCCCCTTTGGGGAAATATTTATCCAAAGATGTCCGCCAAAATAGGCTGACATTGCTAAATTAGCTCTATCCTTGGCGTCTCGAGTAGATGTATTGATGATTTTAGTTATATCTAAATTATCCATGCTTTTCGGCTTTATGTGTTGAATTCCAAAATGGCCGCCATTGCAAGCATTTGCTTTATCTCACCTCAGAATAAGGAAAAAGAGGGATAAAGAAACAAAGAAATCAATTATATCTAAATAAATATAATAAGCGAGTAATAAAAATGACAAGAAATAATTATAAATAAATAAATATAAATAAGTGAATAAATAAATAGATATAAATAAATAAAGAGAAATTTTGTAAAAGGGACGGGCACAAAAGACAGAACCTGAATTATGTAATAGGAAGTCCTCTTGAGGTGTTTTCACACACAAATGTCATTTCTCCCAATTCTGGGATTCGTCTTTTATATATTTCTTTCACACTCCAGTTTCCATTTCTGGTACTTGGTTGTAAAAATAGAAATATATGGCCTATTTTGTTTCTATGCCCATTTCTGGCAAGACGTACGTGTGTAGGCCTATAATTAAGCATGCGTTTATGTGAACAGTATAATATGAAAACTGCATTATACTAAACTTTTTAAAACCATTCTTTCGAATGAGTATTATATTGAGCGGCATACTGGTTCTCATTGTGCAGTTTTGGGAAATTGCATTCTGATAATTTCAAATAACATAACACCCAAGTCATTCTTCAAATAGACTAAAGATGAACTAAAATTACTACTATTTGGTAATTAGAACAATCCCTTTTCGGGATTATTGCTTTTAAACAACCCTCCTACATATGCGACAGTTTAACCGAGCTTCCTTGCAGGAGACTGCAAAGGAAAGTATATGTCAGTGAGAAGATAATTATATGTAATGGCAGCAAATTGGCAGCCATTTTGGAGGCCATTTTGGATTTTTGAGTTAAGGAAAACATCAATGACTTAGATTTAAACAAAAATTGAATTCTTTGAACCTCAAAACATATTCAAAAACATAAGATATAGCTAATTATATACAATGGCGGCCATTTTGGATTTTGGCGTGAAGAAAGTCATCAGTGATTTAGATTTGTACATAATTGGATTCTTTGACCCCTAAAACATATTCAAAAACACTAAAATCATCAACATCTACTTTAAAAGCTGAGATATAGCTAATTTGGCGGCCATCTTGGATAACATTTTCTCCCCAAGGGGGATTTATGGGGATTTTGGATATGTTGTTGTATGATGCATTCTGCTTATCTGGTGCAAAAATCAGCTCAATAACAATTTTTTTTCCGGGTCAAAACCCCCAGGGACCACACTAATAGTGTTAAAAACTTTTTCCACTTTCTATCGATTACACAGACTCCTTCGTTAAGCCATGGTTTTAGCTGTCTTCAAAATAACATCTTGCATGTAAATCCAGTTGGTAACTGGGACAGTGATGTTGACCCTTGGGAATGGAAAGAGCAACCGCTGGCATCGCACCGTATTGTCACTCGCGAGAATTGATTGTAAACAAAACACCTGCGTAGTAGGTAATTTTTTTCAGTATGAACAGTTAAAGGTGCTTGTTCCGACCGTCTTTACGACCTCCCAGGATTACCAGGGTAGGGGGGTGTGATAATTAAAAAAAAAAATGAAACCCCCAGCTCAAAATATGGAGACATCCTAAATAAACTAGAAACAATCCATTTTACTGAAATCAGACTATTCTAACCCCCCTGTACATACCCTCTGAAAGTTTTGAAATAAGGTTTCTAAATTCGGAAGCCTTGCAATGTGAATAATGCATTGAATTGCCATTAGCAAAAAAGTATTCGCAAGTATCACATATGCTATCACATAGATTTCGGGATTTTATTCCTGAGTTCAGAATTTTTGTTTAGTTTTACCAAAATTTACACATTTTTTATTCAATTCCAGCCCATTTGGGACATGTTATATTATTTCACGCCAATGGTACGTGTCTTTTAGCTATTGTGGAATCACATGTGAATTTGGCATTTTCAGGAATTTAGCAATGGAGCTGCATTTATGCAGTCTGAGCAATATTAAAGATAAGCACCAATGCATATCAAAATAAGCTTTACTGTCCTATGTATTTGTTAGACAGAAAATAGCTATACCACTAATAAATTGTACAGCAAACTGATACGGCTATCGAGAATACGAGTCTGAGCATGATCTTGGTAAACAAACGTAACTCTTTTACAACTAAAGAATTAAAATCAACACTAAATTAAATCCCTGTATAGTGGCATCTGAATTGGCCTTGACCTTGTTTAAAATACAGCATCAGATTACTACTTAAGTCTCTTAGAAATACAATGCC
>JAMKCH010031856.1:0-16241 GCA_023653785.1 Ophioderma brevispina | reverse complement strand
TAATGAAAATGTTTAACTAATTCACTTGAAGATTATACCCAAACTGATACTGATTTTAAGCTACTTATACGTCACCACTAGATTCAATCACATTATAATTTTCACACTTTTAAATACATAATTAAACATCATATCACATTATCATGTTAACACTTTTAAATACTCTAAATTATACAATCATAAGTGGAACACCTTTATTATTACAATACTACAGAATCCTAATTTAATACAACCCGTCTGTTCAATAAACCAAGAGAGTTGCCCCCATTATAGTCGCCTCTATACGCCATGTAAGGGGGACAGTAAGATATGTTACATTTGTAAGATTAATATTATTATCACTTTAGGGGCGCTGAGAAGGGCATGGTACATGTGGACCCATGATTTCGTTTTCGCGCGTCACGTTTTAACGCTAAATTATCTGCCCAAAATTTGTGTATTGCATAAATTCCAGTTGCGCATATTGGTGGAAAAACATTTCAGATTGGTCATGGCGATTTTTATACATAATTATCAATGAACATTTTGTATGCAACTCTTCAAAATTTGTTTTGTTCTACAAAGTGCGTGGGTTCCGATAGTCCTTTGGGACCCCCCGATTTACCCGGGAAGTAGTATCGATTGTGATATCAGATGAAAGGCCGTATTTTTTTCATTGTCAACCTGAAATTTTGAGCCCTCAAATACATTTCATTCCCAAGATATACACCAAAACCGCCGTTTTAGTGGTTAACCATCATGCTAGCACAGTTGATTAGGGCTTTGCAACACGCATTTAATTGCTTCTACCATCAAAACCACAAGATGTTTCCCACGGTACTTGATGGGTTGTTATGTTGCAAGCTTCCAGGCTCTCATATCAAGTACATAACCCAATACACATAAATTGGGAACAAGCACCTTTAAATCGTACTATATTATTATGATTTTTTTTAAATTTATTTCAGCAATGTAGATTCATGTAGAACCTTCAGTGACCGTACAGTTGAGTATATTTTTAATTTTTTTGCTGAAAATTATAGATTAGGGTGGTGGTAAATAAGAAGCTGCCAGGTGGCCACCTGGCATCCTTGGGCATTTTGGAGAAATCCAAATGGCGTTGCCATTAATGATACTCATACTTCAACCTATATTATCAACTATGGAGTTACTAATATACTCTATGATCTCATGAACAAGTGGTTAGGCAACTTGTAACATTAAGTCATACTTCAAATTAAAAATGGAAGCCAATCAAAAAATTTTAAAATTAAAGATACATATTACAGGCAAATACCTGCCCGATAAAAAATAGACTTGAACTACTATGGTTAGTTATAAAAACAATAAATAATTTCTGATACTTTTAAAATTGTAAATGCGTCAATCAAATATGGCAGCCAAAACATGAACATCTTCAAAAAAATTACTTGACACAAATTTATACGTATTACAGCCGTCAAATCGAGATCAATGTGCCAAGGACATTAGAATGTACCTTGATCCTTACCAATTTTACAACATAATTTCAATTTGTTTTAAATGCGCCCAAAATCGAAAATAAACCAATATGGTGCAGTAAAGTTTTCAACATACCATAGGAATTACATTTTTTCAATTTATATGCATCAATTGTAATTTGACACCCACTTTTATTCATCGGGATACCTGGTATCACTGGTTATGATCATAGGTACATTTCTAATTGTTTCATGCCACAATAATTTAATACTTTAAGGTAATATTAGAAATTTGTTGTCACGTTGTCAAGTGTTTTGAAGATATTCACGTTTTGGCGGCCGTATTGATTGACGTCATGTTACAACTTAAAAGTATCATATATACATTTATTGTATTAAACAACAAATCTAATTACTCATGTTGTATTTTTTATCGCAGGGTATTTTGCTGTTATAGGGCATATGTTAAAGTGATTAGATTTGGATTATGATTTGGGTTCCATTTTGAATTGAAAGTACGACTTAATATTACAAGTGCCATACACTTGTTCATTGGATCCTATAGTAAAGCTAGTAACTCCATAGTTGATAATATAGGGTTGGAATATTTTATCATTTATGGCGACGCCATCTTGGATTTCTCAAAATGCCCAAGGATGCCCATTGGCACCCGGCAGATTCCTATTTACACACCCTAATCTATCTTTTCAGCAAACATTGTGTAATATACTCACCTTTACGGTCATGTCATGAATTTGGACCATATCCACCGCGACTCATGTGTGTTTTATGTCCTACTATTTTAAGCCGGAATTTATTGAAAAAGTCTTAGTAAAGATATTTTTCTTTTTGGGCTGGACAAATTCTACGCGTCATGAAAATTTGGGTTTTGGAACGCCATTTTGAATCTGTATCACCGATTTTCTGTTTTTTTTCTGTTTATGTCACGCGTTTCAATTTGATGTACCATCATTGGTCAAGAGTTTTGGTTTAAAAATCCGAACTGCAATGCTGTGTTTTATTGGAGGAGTTGGGGGGCATGGACCCTTATGCACCAACGGGGTGCAGAAGACCTTATGCCACTTAAGCCGACTCAGGGATTTCCTGAGGAGGGCGTCCCTCAATTGCCCAAAAAAATCGTGTTTTTTGCATGTAGCATAATGCTTGTCCATATACTAAGTCACTGTGTGAAATTGCTAAGCTTAATCGAATTCCTTCATATATAGATCACAACTTTGTTATAAAATTCCGATCCGGAATTTGGTTATCACACAGTAATCCTGTGGGACGTAAGACTACACCTAAATGTTACTGCTCAAACGAAAAACCCATTCCATCTCAAACTTCGGGATTGTGCATTTTATGTTACTATCTTTAGTTCTAGTTGACCTATTTTCATATTACACAAAGAATTAATTATTTCGAAATCTCTGATCAGACTTTAGTGTTATATACACATTCGTTACATGATTCCAATATCTACACATATCTATGACTATAAGATCGAACTTCGCCATTTGGTTTCTATAGGAGGCTGCCATGTTGACCCAGGAGGTCGCCATGTTGAATGTGGTACCCTTCAGGTAATCCCCTTCCCATCGCGTCCTCTCGATTGCTCGGGTTTTATGTATTCAACATGCTGCTGTATTGAATTCCCGTTGGTTTGACAAAGAGTAAGTTAATTGTGGGTATCTAGTCTATGGTACGAGGTATCATTCATGTTCGTGTTTAATTATCCATGGTCCTTCGAGTTTGACCTTTGTGCTTTTCTGATGTAAATTATTCTTTTCTTGTGATAAAAGAGAACCATAAGAAGGCCGACTGTAAAAACATTCAAGATTGATTTATACTACGTATTTTCAATTCATTGGAAGACTTTCTAATGATCTCCACGTTTTTTTGACGCAAAATTCGTGAACCTTTTTGTTCTCGCGTTAATATCGTGATCGCGTGGCGGTGTTGACCTCTTTGATATTTATTTCTAAATTATTTATTTTTTGGCAACAAAAAAATAAGAGGCTACAATACTTCATATATCAGTTGACAATTGCTTTTAAGCTATTTTTTTGTATTCCATTAATTAGCATACAAAACATATCAATAACATTACGCATTTTTGTAAGAAATAATTGGTTACTTTAATCCGCTGACTATATATAGACCTGACTGGACACTCTCGTCCTTGGTAATATGTTTGTCGTGTTTGGTAATATGTTTATACTGCATGCAGTGCACAATGCCGGCTGTGGAGGTCGAATGACAATGACTAACACTTTAGGCCTAAATTAAAATATACTTACTATTATTAGCTCGAAGAAAGCAGGTCTGGTTTACAACCTGGCCAGTCTGCATGGAATTAAAAGGGGATGGTCCGATTTAAGTATATAAAGATTTAATTTTGATAGAATTGAACCCGGGGGGGGGGGGGGGCTCAACACAAATGACCATACGGGGATGTGCCACAGACCGTCCGCGTTTTCACTTCTGGTAATCAATGCCCCTTTTTCATGGCCAATTTTGGTGTAGCAATGGGCTGGTTTTTTTTTCAAAATTTTCCTCATGGCCCGATTTAGTATATAAAGATTTATGACCATACGGGGTCGTGCCACGGATGTCGGTCCCATTTTCAGCCTCTTGGTCCATGTATATCATTTTTCATGTCAATTTTGGATAGCAATGCTCTGGGGTTTTTTCAAAGTTTCTCAAATTTGTTGGAAATAATTAGTCAAATTTTCTCATCGGAAGCCAAAATTTTCAAAATTGTTGGGAATTAGGTAAATTTTCCTCTCCGAAGGCAAAAATTGTTCCAAACGGTGCTCAAAATGCCAACATTTTTGGAAATAAATGGCAATTTGGGTTCAATTTGGCCCAACTTTGGCATCGCTGGTATGGGTCCCCCTTTTTTGTGCCAAAAAAATGGTATAGCTATGGGTCCTAATTCCAGACTCTCGGAAGCCGTCCCTACCCAAACCAAAACCCCGGGATTGCCTTTTACTCCACCCAATCTGTAAAGTTTCGCGCCGATATTTCAATCCGGTGTTTGATGTGAGAGTATGTGAGACCAGAAACATTTCCGTAGGTTTAGGGCCCAAATACCGCGGCTTTCACAAAAAACAACATAAAAGAACAAAAAAAGGTTCAAGAGGGGCTCTGAACCACAGCTAATATTTGCAATATGTTACATGGAGATCCGTGGAAATAACGTGAATCATAGATGGATGGGCATGTCAGTAGTGTAATCATGAATGTAAATACCCGATCCTTACAACGAGCTAAAACAAGATTTTTTTGTTTGTTCAAATTAATTTGATTTGCACATTCATCAAACGTTTGAACATCATACAATATCTTTCAATTTTGTAGGTCAAGATCCCTTGAGCCCCCAAATAATCTTATCAATTTTTAACCAAAACATCAAATTCCAAAGCTTCCCCCTCCCCATGGCGAACCAGACTTCCCTCTTTGGAGAAAAGTTAATTCTGGTAGAAGGTAAAGTGAAATCCTTTGGGATAAAAACTTCAAACGTTGAGGTTTTTAATAAATTTTGGCCACCGAATCGCTGACATTTCCCCAATTTGGTGATTTGGCCCCAAATCGCTGTTTTTTTTTTTCCAAAATTTTATCCGTCATTTTCTCCTATTCTGGCCGGGGGAGGGAGCAAATGGGTGGGGGAAGAAAAATGGGGAAAATCCCCCCCCCTTTTTTGCTGTTGCCGCCACCGCCTCCCCCACTCGGTGGCCTCGCGGTGTGCCCCCAATCACGAAATCTTCCAAAGCCAATGATAAGTCCTCGATGTTTGCCAATCTCTTCATTTTATGTCATTTTCAATGTCCTGCACCGTGTATATAGTTGGTGTGAAGGCATACTCAACAGGATGTTTGCAGGGATTGGCTACCTTAAATTTCGTACAACACCACTAAAATTATATTTTTGCCGGATATTTGCCGTTGTTGATAAATCGAGAAATAGCATTTCAGACACGGACATATACCAATAGTGCTGGCTCACGAAAGTCCTAATTGGGGTAAAAAAAGTGAATTTATTTTGTCGCTTAAATAAGAAAAAATAAAAATCGATTAGAGTTATGCATAACTTACTATATACAGTGAGTGAGTGAGTGAGTGAGTGAGTATAAAAATTAAGGACACCGCAACCCACAATTGTGTAATATCATGTCATTAAGATAAAAAAACTTCAAAACATCAAAAAAGACGCAATTGAAAACTTCATTTTCAATTGAAATTACAACAATTGTAAATAGAATACAACATCATACACTGATGAACCAGATCAGCACCCTCCCTGTATAACAACAAGATAACCCAATTGACTACAACAATACACAGGAGAAACACAGCCTCACAAGATACACTGATCAATTCCAAATTATAATACGGTTACAACATCATGATGACAAAGTCAATCACCCATCCATGTATCAAGAAACAAATCAACTACAAATACTAATAATCATAATCACATCAGAAAAACGGATCCCCTCTTCTACAGACAAGATAAATAAATTAGTGGTTATATCGGTCCTATTGTACCACTAATTTGTTTATCACGTTGACTTTCAGTCTGGAAATAGTCTTTCAATTATTATTTGTTCGTTCAATTTTGCACCACGCGCACGTGTGAACGTAAAAATTGAAATTTACCTCCGATCGATCGGGAACACCGCCGATGGAAATATGGTGATTTTTGCCACATCCTATGTGAAATTTAATTGTTCCTCTGGCTGGCGAAGAAGCATGGCCTTCAAAGACAAAAAGTGACAGCAGTGCTGATAGCTCTTGATGATAAGCAGTGCAAATACATAGTCTTGATTCTGTCACAGTCTGGCCCTGTCATATCCCGAGCAATTATATTTAGTGGTTACAGATGCATTCGTGATTCTAGCACCTAAATTTGTTATGGTTAACAGATTCGCGTAATTGGTATTTTAAAATTTCCGTTGATTGTACCTGATGTTGTGATTTCATGCTAGGAGCACATATTTTGTTAAGGACATAACATACAAAACTGAAATTTCTACAGAGTAGATTTGAATTTGAAGGACGTAATAGTAGGCACTACTTAGATCTACGGTTCAATGATACAAAAATCTCCGCTTGTTTTTTTAGGTTAACCGAGGAGACAAGGCGAGGATATAAAAATTCCATGAGAACCATATAGCCTCCGCTTGTTTAAAACAATGTGTGTAGCCAAATTTTATCACTACAAGCAATTAGCAGTTCCCCGACAATCTTTAAAATAGATACTATAACTGATCTGTATATTTGAAAGTCAGTAAGAAATCCAAAACTACCATTTAAAAAAATTCAAACTTATTTAAACCATTTTTACACCAAAACATCTTAAACACAAAGATTATGTGAATAAGGGACAAACACAAAATGCAGTAATTTGCAGTTTACCAGCCAAAATTACCACATGCGAACAAAAATCCATCACGACATCAGTCACATACAAGCAAAATAAAAGTAACGGACCCAGTGTCCGACAAACCAATATATAAAGCATATGACATGGAGGCGCCAAAACTGAGAATTGGCTGTTAGATGGAACCAGACGACAAGGTTAGTAAAACGATTAAATATCCAGTTCCCACATTCACGATAAGTGCCCTTGAAAGTTATAGCTATATCAGTGTAGAATCTGAAAGTTGATCACCCTTGTTTGCATAACCCTGTTATCTTCACAGATGATGTTGTGATTGAATTTATTTTTATCCATGGCTTGAAAGATGAAGGGTGTTTTGCCGTTTCCGCGAGCACACGCATGTCGTATATGTGTGTGTTTATGTGTGTGTTAGGTGTGTGTTATGTATGTATTATGTATTTGGGATGTATGTATGTATCTGTATGTATGTATGATTTATGTGCTTATGATGTATGTATGTTGTATGTATGATGTATGTATGTATGTAGGATGTATGCTATGTAGTATGTGGTATGTGTGATGTGGTATGTGTGTATGTAGTGTGTATGTGACATGTATGTAGGTATGTTATCAACTGCAAAGTATTCGACGTTGCGTGTTTTTGGTTTTTTTACGGTTCTCACACGATCAGGCGTCGTAACAAGACATGGCCTAAAGGGGGGCAAGACTGAAGAAGTTTCCCGATTTTCCATTCGCCAATTTCTCCGGCTCGCTACGCTTCGCCGGGTAGCCCCTTATTTTTCCAGTTGTTCAAAAATTCTGAGGGGGGAGGGGCAATACTCTCTCAATTATTTTTTCTCTCTTCCCTCTTCTTTCACCTTTTGCTATCTTCCCTCTTTTTCTTTCTATGTTTCCTTGTTTTCTTCTCTTTCCCTCGTTTTCTTTCTTTTCCCTTCTTATTCTATTTCCCTCTTTTATTTCTCTTTCTTTCCTTTCTCCCTTTTTTCCTTCCCATTTTTGGAACCCCCTTCCCGATTTTTGGGGTGTTCCGGGGGGGGGGAGCTTGCCCCCGGCCCCCAATGGTTACGCCACTGAAACGAGTGCCCTTTTGAAATGTTTCCTTTCATTATACATAAATTATGTAAAGAATTGAAGACAGACGGCTTTAATGATAGTGGGTACACGTGTTATGGTTCTGTAGTTTTCTTCTACACTTCGAAGCTCACCTTATTCCTATTTAGAAAAGCCATTGAAACTGAAGGGATTTTTGGAAAATTAACGTAAATAATAAATGTACTTTAAGAATTTTCTAACACATATTACTGTATTGTTAATGTTAAATCATGGACGTGTATCCTATTTAAGTAGACCTTTATACATACTAAAACCCTTTGTTAACACCTTGTCTACATCTAAATGGGGTAAAAAAGATAACCACAAAATGGACAGTTCACAATCTTTTGACAATAAAAGTAGTCAAACCTTAACAATAAAACGTGTCAAAGATGACCGTGTTTTAAATGTGCAATAGGGTTATACGAGTTACATGAAGGGTCCTCATAATAGAGATTGCAGATCATTTTGATAATAATATTAGTTTTAAAAATTGACAAATATCTTGATGGGCTCCCAATGACATATATTCCATAGTGAAAATGGCTAAATTGTTTATTTCTACTCTAAAATAATACCACAATTATGAGCGTACACAGGAGTAACATTTCACATAACCAGTGTCCCTAAAAAATATTGCATGATTGTAAGTTGCACAAATGTTAAAGTTTCCATCAATAATATCCCAATCTGACAGGATTAAGCTGTCTTCTTTACCAACATTTGTAATTTCGTATGGAAGTAATACCAAAATTCGACCTGTATTTATGTTGCATTTTGTGAACATAAGTAATCAAATTAAGTTTGTTGCAATTAGAAAAGACATTTCCAGATGCTTTTAAATATCACGTGGAACCTTTATACATTTGTTATAGTGGATTTAATACCTAATTACAACTTCATTTTGAAGTGCCTTAGATCTAAGTCCCGTAATTAGGGCCACAAGTTACTAATTTACTTTAACAACCTAAATCATCTCCGTTACAAGGTCGCCAGTTTTTCCAGAGGGGGGAAAACCCGTGTTGTTTTTCAATTGAAGAAAGAGAAACAGGTTTTCTGTGAGTAAAATCTTCGTTTTAATGCAACTGGCTTACATTCTTGGTTTTATATTATATAAGATTGAAATATATCCTGAATTGAAAATAGCATTCTGGCCCCACCCACCCTGCTATTGCCGAATTAAACTCGAATGAACCACGTAGCCCACACTATAAACAATACATAATACGTGTATAGTATGGAGGCTTTTTTTACACAGGAGATATAAATCTTCAGGCTGTTGCACAAATTCTTTGTAAAGGCTTAAACGTCTTCAAGTTCTAAAAGCTAAATTTTTATGTCTCCTGAAAATAAACCAGGTTTTTCCCATTAAGCAATTACTAAGTTAGAACCTGTATTATACACAACATGTAAAACAACCATTATAAATAATCATAAAATTAAAAAATTTTATGATTTGATTTTAAAATTAACAATATTGGCCATACAGATTTTTAAATGTTTGCATCTGCAATTACTTTGATGATTTCAAAGGCGCGTGGCACTTTAGAAAAGATTTTGGGAAAACAGTTAACATTATCATCTATAGAATTTTACTTTGTAAGCCAAAAAAACAAAAATGTTAAACAAATTTTTAAGTTTATTTCTTTGTGTGTTTTTTCTAAATTAATTTAAAAAAAAACAGATTTTGACAATCATGTGTCTGTAAGTTGATATGAGCAAAACAGACGAATGTGGGGTAATTATTGTTCATAATACATTTGCGTATTCTAACAGTTTGTCTTGAAGAAACTGGAAGACACTTTTTTTTTTCAGTTTCTTACATTCTTCCGGAGAACTAAGTTTTTCGGACGTTCCTAAACCTGTTCCGTTTGAGGTGCCCTACACCTAATCTCATTTCAATTGTGAGGGCCTGTTATTAACATAGAAAAGAACTAGAAGATTGTCGTAAACTAAAAGAAATAGACTAGTATAATTATAAATTAAATCCAATTATGTTATGTTAAATGTTATGTTATGTTATGATACCTTATAGAGTACATTAAGTATTTGTCTAATGCAAGAATATGTTTTTTAAAAGGAACAAACAAAAACAGATACTGCACGCCAGAAGGGATTTCACAAACTTCCAAATTCAGCAGTTCGTAAGAGGTTATGGTAAAATCCCAAAATTATGACGATTTGATTCGAAATTGACTGTCGCAATAGCAAAGTTCTTTGTCAATTCTGCGTTTTTACAAACACAAGGCGAATTCCTGTACATGAATGAGTTTTTTTTTTAGAGTTGATCGAGGTACTAGTATAATTCTAAATGAAATTGTCAAATCACAGGATATAGGATATTTCGTGCTATTTGAACATGTTATTGTAATTCTAAAACCTGGACTCCTAAACCTAATTGATACCTTCTTATTTGAAAAAATATATGTTCAAAGTATTAAACACGGATATATTAAAAGACTATTTTTATTATAAACAATGAGCGAAATATGTTTGTTTTTAAACATGTTGAACTAAATGAGGGGGTTACGAATGTGAAAAATAATTATTGTTAAACATGGTCTTTACAATATACGAATCAAGATGTTATATCTTTCCTACAATAAGTGAAAAAAAACAAAATTATATTTTCAGATATGTGTGTTTGGTTATCTTAATTTTGCTAGAAGTCACACAAATACGTTATTGATAAAATCAAAATACTTAGAAGTATGTTGCTTCAATTTATGCACAATAATAAAAGTAACCGGCAAACCATTTCTTATAGGTTACATATTTACTGGTATCATTGTATAGGTTTTTCCAGAAGTTCGCACTTGTGTACTTGATTTTATAACACACAAATGAAATTCGTCCGGTAAAATCTGAATCGTTGAAAGGGCAAACCAATTTAAATTATTCTGATATTACATTTGTGTAATCGTATTTCAACTTTGCGTCATTTTAATTTCGTTTCGTTCAATTGCTCTTCTAATTCGCCTGTCAATATCTATACCGGCGTATTAGAAAGCAAATTCGACGTTTTCAGATTTTCTTATTTTTCTTCAATTAAGTTGCGTATAGGCCTATTTTAAAAAAAGTAATATGATTGTAGGGGATGGGTAGAAAGGTTTTTCTCCCAAGCTATCTTCAAACATTAACCAACATTCTGCTTGTGTCGTTTGGCCTTTAAATTATAATTTTGCCAATTGTGTGTTAAATAAGAAAAAAAAAACATGTAAATTCGATTATAAAAAATATGATGTTTCTTTTGTTTGACTTATTTTTTCCGATTCGTGACTCTTTTGGCTTTACAATTAAAGCCACTATCAACGATTCTTTAAGAATGTAAAACAAATCTCTGCGAGCGGTTGAATGTGATAGTGGTCGTTTCCACAACGAAGAACAGTAATACAGTTGTTATGACTTCACACTTTTATTAGCAATTTAGAAAACAAAATGAGCATTTGGAATTTTAAAAAAGAATGATTGTGAAATTAAATCATGCGGCTTCAACTATAAATATACCCATCCCTTCTTTAGATATACAACGTGTTTACTAGGATTCAAATTATGCATGCATGGTGCAAACGAACACTGCAAAAAATGTATTTTGTCGGTCAACGTAAGTGTTAATAACTCGTATCTGCGAGAAGACATTCTTGCAAAGGGACGGGCAACGCCTCAAAGAATTCTTAGATAAAGACTAGAAGATGAAATGACCTGTTTTCATGATTTTTGGCATATCGCCAAAAAATTTGTGGTTTGGAAAGTTCGTTTTTTTGTCAATTACGGGGCATTTCCGGCAGCAAATTTTAGGTAAAATGCCCGTGAATTGGCCAGAAGTATGAGAATTCACCGGGCTTTGCCAGTAAAATCCCAGAAGTTTTAACGTAGTTTCTCACAATTACAGGATCCGTAAAATTACGGTTCTTTTTTACAGTACACCCGCACAACTTCCTTACATGGACCAACGATACCACATAGGCCCTCCCTTTTATTTTTTTTTTGTAGTGCCTTAAAAAAAACACTTGAAAATATCACAAACGATTCACATATTTCATAACAAAACCACGGTGAAACATGTGGCACGTTCCTTCAATAACAAACAGCATAAACATTAAACATATTTGTCCCTTCAAAAACAATAACATTCCTTCATATTAATTCGTAGTACTTGTTTTAAAACGGAACGCAAAGCACACACACCCAGATTACATTCTCCAAACAGACGCGTACACACATCACCTATTCACAGATACCAAAACACATGCAAAGATAAAAGGCTGTTGGGCCGCACTTTTAATTGAGGGCTAAACAAGTTGAGTAGAGGGTGGGTAACGGAAGGTGAAAACTGCGGGCGCTTTTGTTGTAAAAACACATCATTCAGATGCGAAGGTGTAGAAGAGGGACTTATGCCCTTTTTTCTACATTAAAGCAGTTAATGGAATTGTTACACACTTATCCCTGATATATATGGGCATGTCACATTGTTTCGATCTTCGCATATCGTTGCTAATTTTGTTCATTTTCTGCTACCAGATTGAAGTAAAAAAATTGAATTATTGGGTGTTTTAAAAAAGCAGTGTGATTATGTTGTGGTTAGGATTGTGGTTTTTGGTTGAAAATTTTCAAGGATTTTTAACTTGTTTTCTGAAAAAAAATGAATACGCCACAAGTCTACCCATGTTATGTTGATATCTTTGCACATGATGCATTAGGTCCAATTCCCCTGTGGAGCCATAATAGCCAGTCAAATATAATGAATGCTGCCTTAACCAACACTAATTGCAACAGAATCAATCCCAAAAGAATTGTAATTGAGAATACCTTTATTTAAAAACAACATATCAAAAGTCTACTAAAATTCAAAGGAGTGGAACATAATTTTAAGGGGGTAAGGTTTATACAGGGGTCAATATGAAAAGTATCAAACGCATCGAAAAGTATGTTCAACATTTCGTTAAATTTCCAGGATTAAAAAAAGGTATAGTGGCCATATTGCAGGTTGTAGTTCAATAGTTATGAGTCACAAATAGAGTTCAAGTCACAATGGGGGTAAATTCCAGATATTAATTCGTTATAAAAAATGGTTGTCAAAAATTGTTCGTCTAATGGTACAGAACCCGAAAAATATACTGGTTGCACCATGCATCTATAATATTCGTTGGCATCATTGGAACGCAAAAATGTGACTGGGGGCATACAGGGTCTATGTGATGTCACTAGTCATAGCTCTGTAATTCTTATCTAGAAGTTCAACAAAGAATTATTGTACATTTATTATCGAGTGGGACAAATTAAACAGTTTACAACCAGTCACGAGCAAAATCGGACCATTCTATGAAATTTTCCCCATGATGACCTTGAAACTGTGATGAGCCTATTGTACTAAAACTATAAAGCGTAGATAGGCAAAATATACCTTTTTTTAAACCTTAGCGTAGTCCCATAAAATGGTACATCATTAAATCATTTTCGACCAATTAAAATTTGTACCCTGTACAAACGTTGCCCCCTTATTTCTAAATGTTCCACTAGGTTGATGTTGGTTTAGACTTTTAATATATATTTTGGGGGACCTATTTCAGTATATTAACACCAAAATTGTTTCTGCTGCAATTTGTGTGGGGTCAATCATAAAAATTAGGATTGGACTATAGTGAATATATTTGGGATTTACTCTCTGCCTGGAAATGTGTTGAGTTTAAGGAAGGACAGTGTGCTACTAAAATAACGAAAAGCAATTTTGACAAATTTGTCAATTATATGTTTATTTTTTTTTTAAATTAAAAACTCCTCCTCCTCCCATCAAACTGGAACTGTATGTAATGCAAAAACCATGACAGAGGTAATACCTCATACTGGAATACAATGGTGTTGTTTTATCTGTAACCTTGATGCTACTTGTATGCATGATACGAGAGCCTATACAATATTCATCATTCCAGCGGGACAGTATTATGACATCCTTGGTCAATGTATGATATATTGAACTGACCTTATGCATCTGGTAGCATGACTCATACCTGACGGCAGAGCTCATCTTTGAATAATAACATAGTGAGGTGAAGCTTTGAACTGTGCCCTGGAGTTGAGGATAGGTATAACAAGCGCAAAGTTGATGGATGACGTGCGGGAAGGCTGCTAGAACTGTGCTTATTTGACGGTGGACATTTGAAATACCCAGTGCCAGCATAACTTAGAGGCCCAGTTTAATTTGGCAATAAAAAAATAGAAAATTCATTGAAAATCTCAAATAATTTCATACTTCAGCAGGTTGAAAGCAGCACTCATAATTGTGGACCAACACCTGGGGGGTCTCTCACTTTACGGTCAAAAGTTAGGGGGTGTGCGGTGTGAGCGCCAGACTTGGGAGCTGGGAATTAAAATTTAGCAAAAGAGGGTTTTCGGAATTGTAATATGGATTTGGCAAAAGTGATTTTGGGACAAATTTGGAGGTTTGGAGCTGTAGAACTGGCAAAATTGCACGGTGACGACAACACTCGCGTATGAAGCGGACGTATGGGTGTAAGGCTGACGATTTCAAACCATGGGTATTTGGTGACAGAGAAGGATTGCCCAATAGGGTTCTTTGGGTGAGAGGTAGCAAAACTGCGGGTGGAAAAGCAACCCTATAGTCCAAGGAGCGTAGTTCCTGGCTGAATATAGACGATAACGGCATAAAGCGTGCAACTATGTTGCGTGAAGAGTTCAGAAGTCAACTAAATTGAGTGCCCACCGTTGATGTAGGAATCATGTGCAATTATTTGCAAAAATGTTCACCCAAATGGGGGTCTTCTTTGAGAATTCAAATTAAAATCTTTTTAAAAGTCATGAAAGTAGAAGGTCTTACCGGTCTTTTTTTTTTTTTTTTAAGAATAGGGGGTCTTTGGGTGATAGCTGATAAATTTGCAATTTTTTTAAAGCTATAGCGTATTTTACGTATAGTGACTCTTACGACTATAGGCTACTGAGAATGTAAGGAACAAAATCCAGGATGTCTTGTTGGACCCTGTGAGTCATTGACCACCTAACTCCTCACTGAGAATAATAACGTTCTTAACGCAATAAAAATAACACGGGTATGCTTTCTTCTTAGTATGTGTCCAAAACACAGTGTCTTCTCAAATATGATCAAGCAAGAGCCAGGTTCAATATCTGGCTGCTTCAATGAATTCAGCAAGGTCTTATTTGTGCATTTGTTGACTCTAAACAGGGGGCAGACCAAGAGATTGGTCCATAGTCTGTTTTCTTGGTGCTGTTCCACATCACAGCTAGTTCTCTGATCTGCTTCCAGGAGCCCCGGCTGTGAACAAGGAGGAAACTTTAGATCGGCAAGTTCTGGGTCTCAATCTGTTGAGACATCGCCATCAGTCCATGAGGAGCAAGATCCAGGTGGAAGGATTTGCTCAAAGGTTCAATCCAATAGATGTTATTGGTTGCGCAAGTCTTTCTTTTCCACAATGCGTCTATCGTCTAATCATTAGAGACTGATCAAGAGGTTGGACTTTGTTTTAGAAAAATCTTCTGGATTTTAAGTCGGTGGCAGACAGGTTTCTGTCAGATATGGGTGCTTCACATGGATACTTGGTCAGCTTCGCTCTTGATGCTCGTACACTACGACGGAGTCTGGTTGGAGCCAATTCCTGCTAGGATGTATAGCTTCTTCGTTGGTGTGGAAGAAGAAAATCCCGTGACCAATCGGCCCGGGTAGGAGGCATTTAATGCTGTATCAACCTTCTTGGCATGGGTTGATCTTCCCATACAGGTCAAAGCATACTCTATAACTGAGTAGCCAGGGCAAGTGCCGTCGATATTAGGGTGTGGGGGCGAGCACCCCATCTGGTGTGCCAGTGAGTTGGTTCAAGATATTATTGCTGAACATATTTTTTTCTCGTCGGCTTGATGTGGGTCTTATAAGAGGAGAGTGCGGTCCAAAGTAACTCCTTGGTAGACAGTGTTATCACAGTGGCTCCAGGGGCTGTACCAGAACCAGGTTACGTGTAAGCTGACGCTTGTCCTTTCACGATTGTGTAGATAGAAAGAACACACCTGTGTTTTGAATGGATTTGCACGTAGGTGGTTTTCCTCGTTGTAAGGAGTGGTTCATCCAAAGCTTTGGAGAGAGTCTCTCTTCAACAACTGGAGTATGATCTTGTGCACTAATTCCAAGTTCGTCTGCATAGATAAAAACGACAGGTTCCTGCCAACTCCTAGATTGGTCGTTGGTATAGATGGTAAACAGGGAGGTGGCAAAGCCGCTCCCTTGTGGTATAGTCCATTCTTGAGCTTACGCCATAGACTCTTCTTCGCTCCTTAACT
>JAMKCH010031855.1:0-16796 GCA_023653785.1 Ophioderma brevispina | reverse complement strand
TACTGCCACAGTGTCCCTTCCCCTTTTCATCTGTCTCAGAGCCCTTTCCACCCCGCTGCCACCCTAGCACCCTAAGATAATTCTCCCCCCTCATCTAACACAAGGTGCCCTTTCCCTCCTAACCCAGGTCATCCGTGGCTCCGCACTACCTCCACACCCATTCCAAATACCCAAAGTTCCCTTTTCCCTCGAAATATGGCCACTACCAAAATACTCATGGGTACCTCTTTCCAGACACATGAACTTTTCTTCCGTTCTTAAAGCCTGCATATTTCCTCCGAATCCAATTTCTAAGATCCAATTTCTAACCTAAGGCCCTAATTAAAGACAAAATCAGTTCCCAAGTACCTAAGTTCAGAAGTCGGATGACACACATCCTTTCCCAGAGTGCCCCCGCCCGCCCCCGGATCTCTCGACCTCTCACTATATCATACTCTCACCTTTTCCGTCAGAAGCTTAAATTTGGGAGCCGAATTTTAGTTCAAAACCTGTAAGTTTCCTGCCATTTTTCTAAGGCCTATTTAAAGGGGGATGGCTCAATGTATATCTAAAGTTTTGTATTAACAGAATGGCCTACACCCCAAAATCCCCATCTGTAAGTTTCTGCTATTTCGTAATTCCTTACTGCCCCACATTCCAATCTACATGTACCGGTCTAACCCAAATACCTCAAAGAATCAAACTATAGGACAAACATTTTAATGTTTTAAGATATCATTGGGCTGATTTTTTCCATTTAAACAATTTTTTGGGATTATAACTAACTTGTCCACAGCATAGCAAAATATTTAAATTTTATCTAATTAGTAGCAAATTACAACATTGGTTATTAGGAGAATAAACAGTATGCCCATAGCAAGAAAGCCCTTGGATCTCTTCAGTGGCCAAGGACAATACATGATTATGATAGTCCCGCATCCCACAACACAATACAGGACCTTGATGATCACATTTGTTATTCTGCTATATGCCTTTGTTATTCGGATAGTTTTGACACAATGTATTATGGGATTTTGGATTTGATTACTCATTGTTCTACAGATCATTAAGATGCCACAGATTAGGTGATAAAGCTAATGAGATCTAAGCTAAATTTAATCCATTTCATCATATCCCATAACACAAAGAGAGTATCAAGAGTTCAAGCAAGACTGCATGTACAGAATCTACAGTACAGATCGTGATGTTACAAACACTGTTTTAACCAGCCATTAGTTTGAATGTAATTTGACACGATGATTATGGGGTATGGATTTGGATAACCTTGATTCTTAAATATTCCTTATCCACAATGCAAGTCGAAAAACCATCTTACAAAAAAGGTAACATTCTGCTGTCGATAAAAAAAAAACAAAAAACTTATATCCTTCTTCAGTATACACATCTAAAATGTTCCGCTGTTATTAAATCATCCCTCAGAGGCCTTCAGATTTCCAATTTTTTTTATTTTTTGTATACATTTTATTCACCCCCACCTCTCTCCAAGGCACACTCATTATTACATTTCCTCAATTGATATCCCATTTATGAACATGAAATTCCGGATTGGCAAGTCTCTAGATGTGCTTCATTTCTTGAAATAAGTTGCCTCAAAAATCATCCAAAAACCACCCTTTTTCCTCCACCAAAACACAACACAAAAGCCTTCGGTCCTGAGAAGAACTTCACACATAACATATCCAATTTATAGCTCTCAACACCGCTCCCTCTACCCCAACGGTTGACAGTAGTTTCCAATTTTTCCACCATGCAAAAGGCCATAACCACCCCCAATTACATCACACTTACTGTCGTCTGTCAGCAGCACATTTTGGATTTTCAAAAGTAGAACCTTTTAATAACAGACATCTGATAACTATGGGTCCATATAAGTATGACCTATTTTACACATCGCGCTAGCAACGATCTCGTCCCTATTCGTCCAGCAAACCTGAAACTGCCATCAGCTCCAACAGTTGGTTTGAAAAGCATGCTTTTATTATTAGGGAATGATCCCACAACATTGCCACCTATTTCTGATGTAGCGCCATTAACTGAATCCTTAATCTCAATATTGTTATATTCCATATTACGGACTTCTTTCGCCAATACATCAACACATGTATAGGGAACCACTTATCAAGTTTTTTCTATCGAATTTGCATTGGGAAAATGTGTTTTGGAAAGCGAATTGCAAGGGTTCCGCGCTTTGCACGTGAGGGGTATCCCCTCACCCACCCCCAAAAAGAAACCACCAAAAAACAAATAAATTTTAATCTTAATTTAAAACAAAACTAACCATCAACTATATTTTACTTCTTAAAAATCTAATTATAGCTATAATTTAAGTGAACCACTTAAACAAATTTTCAAGTTGTTTCTATCAAATGCATGGGAAAATATGTTTTTGGCATTAAATATTGGCAAGGTTCTGCGCTTCGCGCGGACACCCCCTCCGCACCACCACCCCCCCCGGACAGCTTTATACACGTCTCTCATGAACACTTTAATGCTTAATTTCAAACAAGACTATCCCTCAACTATCTACGTTTAAAAATGTTGATCATCTTATCAGCAATATTTCAAATTGATTTCCATCAAATTTGCATGGGAAATGTTTTTTGGAAAGTGAACAGTTGTCAAGGGTTCCGCGCTTTGGGGGGAGGGTGAAACCCCCTCCGCACCCACCCCCAACAGCTTGATATACTAACTCTCCATGAACACTTTTGAAATTCAACAAAACTTAACCCGTCACTATATTTTACTGTTTAAAAACATGCTATTCATACCTTAATTTTAAAAAGTTGTGAACCACTTATAAATTTTCAAATTGTTTCTGTCTATGCATGGGGAAATGTGTTCGGGAAAGCAAATATTGTCAGGGTTCGGCGTTTTCGCGCAGGAGGGGGGATACCCCTCCCTCCCCCACACCCAGACAGCTTGATATACGAACTCTTCATGAACACTTTATGCTTAATTAATTCAAACCAAACTAAACCCATCAAATTATTTTACTATTAAAAAGGACCATAGTACCTATAAGCATTACAAGTGAACCCTTCAGAAAATTTCAATTGTTTATATCAATTTGCAAGTGGGAAAATTGGTTTTTGGGAAAGTAAGATTGCAAGATTCTGCGCACAACCCCCCCCCTCCCTGCAGCACACACCCTGCGCGCTATAATACTTGCAAGGGGCCATGACTATTACCTAAAACCCCGTCCCCCATATATATCTGCAGGGGCCTAACATAAAAAAAAAAAATGACCAAAGTCACCCGCCACCAAAACAATACGTCCTCAAGAGGCAAAAAAAAAACCACCTATGCTTGAAGAAAAAAATCTGGCTTTTTTTTAAAAAAAAAAAAAAAAAAACAACTTGCCCTCACCCAAACGTTCCAAACCTCCCTTGAAGTCTATGGTGCTCCCTTACGACATCCGATAGAGCTCTCGATCATTTCTTTAGGACGCTTGTCCCTGCACATAATTATTTATTTTACACTTTACTTGACCTTCTCGTCGTTCAATGATCAAAAAACGTCACCGTGCCTCGGCGTTTAACTGTTTTACTTCACTGTTAATTGTGATATAAAACTTATATACTCGGGTCCTGATCAATTGTCCTGAACACTGAACTCGTTCCATGCACTTCGATATAAGTGATTGACATTTCCCCTCAAACTACAGTGGAAAAAGTTTGATTCATGATAAAAAGGAAGAGATTCCGCGCGAAGCGCTGAAGGGGGATACCCCCTCCCGCACCCACCCCCCCACCCCCCTCGCCGCTACGCGGCGCAGTGGCTTCTACGCAACCCTTACATCAAGCAAATGCACAACTTTATCTTGGCACCCCCCCGCCAGTGAGGTCTGGATCCCCCCTGTCCATACTGTTTTCAAATACGCTACAAGTTCTCTTTGACATCTGTTATGCAACATATCCAAGTAGGATTGACTCCTTATTCATTCTATTGTCCCTGTATTGATATCATTGATTGGTTTGAGAGTATACACCTTACCTACTTGCTTTGTTCTGTATGTCAAAAATACATGGCAGCTATATACTCTAATACAAATTCCAATTTCTGTTGAATTTTTCTGCTTTTGAGCATTCAAAAATGGCTCTAGCGTGCATTTCAACTTTTAAAAGCTGGTTAACCTTGCTGTGTTGATCTTTGTGCTTTGTTCCCTCCCTGGAGGCAAATATCTTAAACGACCCAGAGAGGTTTGTTTATATAGCTTGCCCGTACCTTTAGCCATAGCGGTTTTACTTGTGAGAATGTCATCCCATCCTGTAGGCCATCACACAAATAGAATGAACCTGGCCCTTCACCCAACACAATTGCAACAGAACCAATTCCAAACCGAATTGTATTGAGAATACCTTTAAAAACAAATTCACAAGTCTACTAAAATCAAAGGAGTGGAACAAATATATTTTTTTAAGGGGGTAAGGTTTTATGACAGGGTCAAATATGAAAGATCAAAACGGCACAAGTAATGCTCAACTTGTTCGTTACATTTCCACGGATTAAAAAAGTATAGGTTCCTATATTTCAGGTTGTATTTTCAATAGTATATGAGTCAAATAGGTTTCAAGGTCAGCAATGGGGTAAATTTTCAGATATATCTCGTTCGTTATAAAAATGGTCAAATTGTTCGTCAATGGTAAAGAACCCGAAAATATACTTGGTTGCAACATCTATAATAGTTTGTTGCATAATTGGAACGCAAAATGTGACCGGGGCTACAGTCGATGGAGTCACTTGTCATAGCCTCTGTAATTCTTTATATAGAAAGTTCAAACAAATCATCTATTTACATGTGTATGAATTATCATAGTGGGGACAAATTTAAAACAGTTTTCAACATCCGATCCAAACGGACCATTCTATGAATTTGCCCCAGGATGACCTTTGAAAACTGTTAGTGAGCCTATTGACTAAAACTATCAACGCGTAGATAGGGCAAAACTATACCTTTTTTTTTTTTAAACTTAGGAGGAGCCCAATAAATTGGTACATTTAAATCAATTCGAACAATTCTTTAACCCCTGTACAAAACGTTGGCCCCCTTATTTTGACATGTTCCACTAGGTTGATTTTTGTATACTTTTAATATATATTTTTGGACTAATTTTTCAGAGTTTTTTTTAAAAATATTACACCCAAAATTTGTTTTCTGTTGTCAATTTGTGTGGGGTCAAATCATACAATTATTGGACTAATGGGCATGAAATTGACTATGTGATGCCATCTTGTTAGCCAAACAATACCATTGTATGACAAACCATTCCCATTGTGTTCCCTGTTCCTCATCATGCAAAACACCAGCCCAGCTTTCTGAGCCCAATTATTTCACATTCATTTGCCAGCTGGTCACAAGGTTTGACTATGAAGTTACAATTCTCATCCATCACGGACAACGTTCAGTGGGTTGTACTTTACATACATGGACATGAACTCACCTTGTGTGATCTGGTACCATATATCATACTAAAAACCCAGGGGGTGTATGTTCTAAATGCACTGTGGATGGAGGTACGAACTGTGCCAAGGGAATTTTACTATCTCATAGTCAGTGTATCAAATCATACCCCGGTGTAAACATGCACAGTCGCATGTAGCTTTCTCTTCGCTCTCGTTGCTGTAACTTTTTGTTCCTGCATGCACTATGCATGTAAATTTAAACTTTGTGAATTCATAACTATGCAATTTAAGCTTATTTCATAGAAAGTCATTGAATGCTGAAATGATAAATTTGAGGAGCCAACTGTCCAATATTCTAAATGTACCAGAGTCCCTGACATGATAAAGGTTAACAGTAGCCACCATTCATGTTTACATTAGCCTGTGCATGTAACTTTTAATAGTGCATTAATTTTTTGAAAGTTACATTCACCGGTGCATGTAATTCTAAAATTGTAATTCGAAGCCTGCTCATAGTGTTTAGAGCTAATCCTGTGCATCAATGAAGCATGTTTAAGGACCATTTTTAACTACAACTTTACTTTGTTTTCGAGTCCCAGTTTAGGTACCCACTAACCAACCTCCATTACATGTCCTCTACTACAAATAATATTTCTTCTTAGGCAAAAAAAAAAATGGTTCCTCAAAGCTGACAGTGGCTTGAAAACTTTGCGTTGTGCACTTTTTTTTAAATTCCCTAACTGCACTCACCCCTTAAAATAATCAAAGTGCTCTTTGTTCAAAAATGAATTGTTATGCAGTGGCATCATGGCCTGAACGTTGATTTTAGATTTTTTTTCATATAATTTTTCTTCCTACTCTCTCCCCTTGGTATACAATTTAATTGCCAAATAAGTTAGAAAAATAATAGATATTTCAATGGGGAAACCAGTAAACCTATCTCGCACTGTAGTTAGTCCTGATGATCAATGACTGGATGTCGTTAACTTTTTTGTATGTTGTCCGTCATTGTTGACTATCTATTCATGACCGGTTTCAAGCAGAAGAAAGATATTTTAGTGAAAGCAAAACTCAAGGTAATATTGTACCCAACATATAGGTACTGCTGCCACTGGATATACACCCACACATATATTCTCATTAACCTTTCTCTTAAAAACCATGCTATTTTTTTAACACTTGAAGCTAGGTTCAGAATGTGCAATTTTTACAAACATTGCAGAGCTCCGAATCAATCAAGTACTTCATCTCATTCCTCCCAGGTGTATCAATAGACACTAAATCGCTGTCAATAGTGGAGATAATTCAAACTGTTCGGTGCGGGTCCCCAACTTGGGCCCTTACGTATTGGGGCCTATGAGGGTGGTCACCGTGGCAGGTGTATTTTGGCCACATTTCAGGTGAATGGTTTCCGCTGCTTAACTCGCATCAAAATAAGAATACACGCCTAGAGGCAATAGAATCCATTGGATGTTCTGGCCGGGAAACGGCTGAGAATGCAATAGAATCGTTGGCATTGCATGTCATTGCAGGTAAATCGTTCTTTACATCCAAAGTGGAAAGATAACACCTGCCTGAAGTCACAGTTACCGGGACTAGCATCTCTATATGCCACAAAAGATTTGAGCTGTACACCACTATATTACACCTTTTGGGGGACATTTCCAGCAAAATTCATCACAGCAATAATATCCAACTCACAAGGAAAATTCTGATTATGATACTTTTTAAAAATTGATCAAATTGCTTCACACACAGGTTTTATCTCTGCACTCATGTCTACACAACGTATAAAACTAATCATGCAATGCCGAGAGTGCGGTCCCGCAGATCGCATGAATCTTGCATTTTAAAGTGGTGTTCCGATTTATGTGTATTGTGTTCTCTACTTGATTAAAAAAACAATGAGAGGCCTGGCAGCTTGCACATACACCCCTCAAGTACCGGGAAACAAACTTGCGGTTTTGATGGTGACGCAATACATGAATGTTGCAAAGCCCTAATTCAATACTGTGCTCATCAAGTGGGTTCACCACTAAAACGGCGTTTTTTTTGTTATGGATTCGAGGCTCAATTGGTTTCACAGGACCTACAATGAGAAAATACGGCCTTTCATCTGATATCAAAATCGACCACTACTTCCGGGTACATCAGGGGGGTCCCAAGACGATCGGAACACGCCCCTTTAAGTTGCAAACAAATCGGAGTTCCACAAATTATTATTTTTTTTTTTAATTTAAAAAGTCCACTTTTTTCATTTATCCCAACATTTACAAACGCATACGTTCACCTTTGAGATAACTATTTGGGAGGGGGGCCTTTGCTTACTAACATTACGAACAATAACATCACATTTTTGATTTTTTTTTTTTTTAAATTAAAATATTTTTTCTGAGCATCCTTTTTTTGTCGCCTCATAATCATGATTTTTTGGGGGAACGAATTCAATTTGTTAACTTAATGTAGCTTGCTGTATAATTCCAACAGAAAGAAGCATGTATTGTAATATGCCTGACCAGTGACTGTGTAAACACAGCAACGCCCTACGGAATTCTCCGAAGGCCTATGGTAACCAGTCATGATCTTAATCTCTTCTTCCGACGAATTTGCAGGGTTTCAACCGGCAGTTTAAAAATCCCAATCAATACTTCGGCACAAAAATGATAACACGAGGAGCAATATTTTCTTACCGACTGGTGTCAATATATGTGTAACCACTTGGGAGAACCTGCCGGCATCTCAAAAGAATTTTATGTCTTAGACCGACAAAATGACCCGATCTTCTTACTACTTTCGGGAGCTGTGTCGTAAATCATGGGCGCGGCCAATCTTGAAGTGTTCTTCAAGATTACATAAATATTTATCGTAACCATTTCTACAAAAACGTAAATTTTAGACTTTAAGTGGTAATATTAAAAACAAAATTAGTTTTAACTATTTTATCTGTTTAGTTTGGGTAGAGAAACTAATTATTCTAGATAAGATTGAAGAAGTAAGAATAATAGATTGGAGAAGGTGACCTAACCTAAAATTGCAGCTTCCTGAGCTAGCGTGGGTTCTTCAGAAAATGGTCTGTTTTCATGAAATTCTACAAATCTGTGACATGATGTGGGATTGGAGCCAAACTGTTTGCTTTTCTGTAATGGATAGCAATTCTCCTCTTGCTATCGGAATAGCGTTTTCACCATAGGATTTCATATTTCAAAAGCGTCTTGAAATTTCTCGTTACAGTGACTGTGAGTCGAATTCAGTTCCTTTCCCATCTGTTAGCATTAGTCCATCTCAGAACAAGCTGATCCAGCCAAAGTTAGAAAAGCTGAAAACCATAGTAACTGCAACGAACACCAAAAGATTCAAGAAAGCCATATTCTTGTCATTGACGCCTCTATAACGGTATGACTTTGCGCTGTATAATGAATCAACTCACTGCGTTCCACCAGCAAAGCCTGCCATTTCAAAATAAACTGTAACGATAAGAAAACTGTTCGAGAAAACCCCAGAATTCATTATTGGTACAAATTTTGGCGATCCACTCACAACAACATGCAGATGTTTAAAGGTCCTCACCTACTGGTATCTTGCCCCAAAACATGTTTGATGCAGGAGTACTTTGGCTGGACAACACACAATCACAGAAGACAATGTGATGATCATCTATATAAATTGGGGAAGAGAGTAACTTTTATGGGACCGATACGTGGGAATCACTTTTCAAAGGAAAATTCATCAAGTCGTTTCCATATCCATCATTCAATTGTGAAAGATCTTCACACAGTAGCTAACGGTGTTATTTTGCATCTCATGCCAGAAATCAGCCGAAATGATTGGACCGTGTTGATTGGGCATTTCCTCGGAGTGGATCATTTGTGGCCATAGGTTTGGGCCTTACCATTCCGCAATGGCAAATAATAACTCAATGGATGAAGTCATCAGGTTTGTAAGTTGCTAAAAAATCATTTTTGGTAGTGATTTTAAAAGTTCTGAGTGATGAAAAGATTTGGCATGTCATGCTTGAAGTTGAATGAAAGCTTTTGTGCCTATCTTCCAACACGTACATGTATTCTACAACTAAACACATTTCTTCTGCAAAATGAATCATGCAAATGGCCGCATGGAACATTTAGATCCCGGAATTTAAATGCTGCATAAATTTATACGTCTATACGCTGCTGCAACATGTGCTTACTGAGTGTTCCAGTTGGCCAAGTGATTTTATTTGCATATAACGTAGTTCAAAACATCCTGCTAAAATGCAAGTACTGCACTTTTACCCACATTTTATATGTAAAAAAACTATAAGAATGGCAGAAAAGTATAAATGTAATACTCAAATACAACCCAGTACAGGGACCTTGCTGTTGATTTACTTTGTAATTTTATTTTTTTTATGATTGATCTCTGAAAAGTACACTCTACTATAAAATATACTTTATGTTTCACAATCACTTTCTGTTTTATTATAATATATCAAAACACTTGTGCATTCATGACTGTGTCCTGGATACTAATGTAGTTTAAAAGTTGTTATGGTGCGTCTTTGTGGGAAGATCCTAAATTTAACCTACAATATAAAAATCCACACACCAAACATGAGTTTAAAATGAATAGAAATTGCTTGTTATTTAACTACACTCAATGGCTAGTTTTTGTTAAAATGAGGCATGGTGTCAGAGACAAGAAAGCACTTGATTAAAAAAAAACAGTCTTAGGTGACCTGTGATACTGAAAATGGGGGATTCCTAACAGCCCCTTTACTTGTATGTGGTACTGTACTGCTGAACACACAGAAGCACACTGCACATAGCTTCTTGTCAATGCAAGAAGGCCCGGGGTGGCAAATTTGTGTTGAGTTTGCGAGAATCAAATTTACTTGCAATTACAACATTTAATACATGATATCAATGGAAGAAATGATTCTCATATCTGATCTGCGAGAATCGATTCGGTGATTCTCGCGAATTTCCACACCCGCCGCCACCTCTCAAGGTGTAAGTACAATATATCTAGCTGCCATTTCTCAAAAATTCCCATCAAACATACAACATTTGTTATACCAAGTCTTTAGTCAGTGGCTTTTTGAAAAATGGTCACCTAATCTCATTTCAAGAGCCACTGACTCAAGGAAAGATAAATCAAGATTTATTCTAATAACATCACATAGCAGCTTGCTACACTTATGACCTTCTTGCAAATCAACAGTCACATATTTCTGCATTAGCATGTTATTGATATTTTATTGACAAGCAATATCAGGTTTGAAGGGGCAAAATGTTAAGATATTTTTGATTTTACTTACTACTTTCGTGTGAGCAAGTTTTTTTGGTTTGAAGTCACATCTTACAACTTGCTTGACCTCGTTTAATGTTATGAAAGTAAGAAGATGCAAAAAAATGCAAGAATGTTTGAAAATATGGCAATTAACAACGATGGCAAGGACCGGAGGAGCAGAGCAGGAGGAGATGTAATGAGATGAGAGAATGAGGATGATAAGGATGAGAGGGGAAGTCGTCTCCCCTTTCTTTCCCTTCTTTTCGTCTTCCCTGCTTCTTCTTCCCCCCTCCTCCTTCTTCTTTTCTTTTCTCTCTCCTTCTTTCAGAGACAAGACCCCCACCACTGAGGTGTTCCTGCACTATCTACCCTTACCATTGCCCCCCTTTACGGTTAGATGTGGGCTAGTAGTCTAGAATGAGGCGGCCGTGAGCCCATGGCCTAATCAAAACATTATGCTAACAGTACCGAAAATCGCTCCCTGACGGAATTTCCCGGCTAAACGCTACATAATGTTGTACTTGTTACTACTAACATTACCGAACCTTACATATTGGCTTTCTTGGACATAATTCGTTTCATATCTTGGTTGATTCCGGGTGAAAATGGTCACATTTTGACCGCACTTTGGTGTGCGATCAACACAGACAAAACAACGCTGCGACAAGTGCGAGTGTCTCAAAATGGCATTGTTTTCTATATGAATTCGCTTTTGCTATCAATTTTGGCTCTCTGTTGTTCTTTTAGCCACGGCCAATAATCCGTAGAAAGGCACACTTCTTCGTAAGCGTGTAAGCACCTCCCATGTCATTCATCTGTACTTGTTATCAACGCTGATTGTTAATTAAGATATTGGAGACCAATTTAAAAACATTGTGATCCGTCACGTGGATATGTGTTGATCAGGGAAGACCAAAAATGGAATTCAAAAGTGGCTGTATGGTGATCCCCGATATTCATTTTCAGTCATTCATCCAGAACGCCGTTTTAGTTTAAAGCTCCGCGGTTGGGAATATTACCCGAGCTTCGACAGTAGGGACATAACCACGGCCTCATTAATGCAGTAGGCAAGCAGCAACCAGCTCTGCTATGTCCGATGACGTATAAGATGGCATAGCATTATGGCAGATATCATTGGTGCAGAACAAATACGGTTGACGCAATCGTCCAATGGCTGTGCCCCTGAGGTGTCACCAATTGCTGAGACACATCACATTTTCTTTCTTCGACTTACAATTGCTGACGCGATTCCATTGTGGCAAAAGGGGTTTGAACAACAGCTTCGTAATATTTGCATATCTTGTTGCGCCTTTCAAGAGAATATCATTTGGTCGGGATACTTGTTCTAATGCTAAAAATATACTTTGTGCCGTATTCAATTGCCAAACGATATATACATGCCTATCTGTGAAAATGAGGCCGCCATTGACACGTTTACCTTGTCGCATTATTACCCCTATGCGCCCACATAGTTATCAGACTGCATGGTGGTCTGAAAAGCATTCTGTCACGGCCGTGTTCCAAAATGTCACAACAAACCAAAAAGGAGGACAGCTCAGAAAGTAATTTTCGAATTTGTCAATTTTAACCACAACGGATCGAGACAAAAGAAGAGTCAGAAACAAGCAGAATACACTCAAGAATACATATAATGGAATGTTATGGTAAGAAATACCAACCATTTTCGAAAACAACACCTAAACAAAAAACAATAGCGTCGCAAAAAAAGTTTGTTGAACGCGGACCGCGCCGTTTGAGAAGCTTAACTCCTCAAATCTAGTAGATAGAAAGGAAGCCATATGCTATCTTACAGATGAGTAGTTTCTCGATCAAACTGGAGGGCACTCGCATTTCAGAGGTGACATACATTGTACATATAGTATGGGGGTAAAAACAGTACCAACATCTACCTCTTTTGAAGCATCACTGGCACCCGAAGACTCCCAATGTTACAATCATATTTTGTCGAATCCACAAAGGACTTTCTTTCTTTCACTTTGGACTCCTTTTGTAGAGACCTTCTCACTTCAAATGATCAGGGAATAAACCAAGAGATCAACAAAGTCCTGTAAATATTAGATTCAAGTTAGAATGCTTTGGCCCTGATCCTCTCCTTCCATAAAGCGAGTCTTCTATCACAGGACCACATTTGGGGGGGGGAAGCAGGAGAACAGCTTGAGAGGCAAGGTAAGTCAATGATGGAGCTGTAAAATTAAAATGTCTAAACTACTAGGCTGGCTAAAGTTTGTGAAGATTGTAACAATGATTGTTGCTGAGACAAACAACTGGACCTTGCAGAATTCAGTTAAGCATCAAGACGTTTACACATCTCTGGCTGGATCGTATTTGAGAACCACGTGTTTGGACATGATAAGAAGACGACCATCGATTAAAACATAGGCCATGACCAACTTTGTTTGCCTGCCTGTATGTACTGTGGGTTTTACAGGATGATAATAAAAGCTAGTTCAGGTTAAATTGGAAAGTGGTTATAAGTTATAACAGGCCTTTTTGGTTTGGCATGCTCACAACCCCCCCCCCCCCCCCCCCCCCCTGAGTAAAGCACCACCTCCCTTCACTTCTCAAGGGCCAGGCACTATAAGGAACAAAGAGTAAGTTTGTTATTTCTGATATATGTGTTAAAGCAATGGAAACTGAAATGTGCGGTTTGTGAGCTCCATTGAAATCTTCAGGACGATAGCAGAATATGCATATTTAATGACGAGCACAACGTGTGAAGATGGTTTGAACGAAACATGAAAATGATTAATTACAATCTGAGACTCTATAGGATTCCACAACCGTAATAAATAACATGAGATGAGAAACGAGGAAGGCCATCCCCCGATGCCAATGATGTGTTTTTTGGGGGAACCAAACAGAGTTTCTATTATGGAGAAAATGACATTTATCTTGCCCCATTGTTCAGGAACAAATACATGTAAGACTTGTATATGGACACTTGATGGACCTCCATTCAAAAATTACACAATATCGATTGGCCGTGTGAGAAAATGCTCCTTGACATCTTACTTTGTTCTCATGCATATCCATGGGGGCCCAGTCTAAGAGACAGGGGGTATCATCCGTGTCCAAGAATCCAACATGACAGTGTTAAAAAGGGTGTTTTTCACTGATCAGGCACGTTACGTATCGTAACGTGAAAAGGGGTCTAAAAATTGCCCAAAATCAGGAAATTTAAGGTTATATTTTATAATATGGACTTAGGCAATGAGGGTCATATCATTTCAGCATAAAAATATAAAGGATGTTCGGTAAGTTGTACTAGCCTTCAAACCCAGCCTTTCAAATCCCGAATTTCCACGCTATGCGCGGTAAGAAAGTCACACCATTTGGTTTTAGGTGCAAGCTATTTGGTTTGAGAAATGATGGCCTCCTTTTGTGATTGCCTGATCGTCGCTACCATTATTGTTCATAATTTACGCATGGGAATGAACGGCACAAATTTTGAGCAATTAAAACTCATAATTATTTAAATGTCATGTCAATTCTAGGTTTACGATTTGTTCTTAAATAACATTGAGACGTTAATTCGGGTTTGCGTAATTGCGCGGATTCGGCACT
Organism: Ophioderma brevispina; assembly: GCA_023653785.1. Lineage (NCBI taxonomy): Eukaryota > Metazoa > Echinodermata > Ophiuroidea > Amphilepidida > Ophiodermatidae > Ophioderma > Ophioderma brevispina. The sequence continues at coordinate 2,540 of JAMKCH010031855.1, read as the reverse complement.
GAATTTTCAGTGCGGATTGGCAGGGTAATGCCGATTTATCTATGAGCTGCAATCAATGGAAATCAGATGCCGAAAATAAAAATGTTCTAAACGCGGATTCTTCCACGATTCTAATAGACCCAGAGAAAATGTCTTGAACTAAATACCTTCCAGGATCCGCGACCCATCCATGCCGCCTTCATATACCACGAACTCTCCATGAACACTTCACATAGGCCTAATTTAATGATTAGTTCAAATAAAACATTACTCCATGAACTATTTACTTTTTGAATTCTATTGACCATTTGAATCTGATTAAATAACACAAAATATAACCATCCAATCTGTTCGATATATTGAAACCACTTACAAATTTCAACTTGTTTCTATCAATTCGTATGGAAAAACGGTGCGTTTGGAAAGGAACATTGCAAGGACACACTTACACAACCCTTTGGCCCCCCCCCTTCTCTTACCCGTAGCCCTTCCTGATGAGATTTTTTTTGGATACGGATAACGTCCCTGGCTCAATTCATTTCCTTGGTTGAATAATTTCCTCCTCATATTTCCTAGCTGCAAAACTATGCACAGTGTCCTTTTCAATCCTCTGCCCCTGGGGTCCCGGGACTAGCGGGGACTTAGCTGGGAATGTACATTTTGCTGTCGTGTACCCCCCCCCGCCTTTGTCCCCGTTAAAGTAGCACAAAATCCCGGATAGCCGGGCTTACACTTTTTGTACATCCCCCGCTATGGTCCCGCCCTACTACCGGGCTTCTGTGTGCCATCCCCATATATTGTCATCGGGCAAGGGGGCGGGTACTGGCCATTAACTCTCTGTACATCCCTGCTCGGTCCTCGGCTATGCGACAACAGGTCTAGCTATATAAAATCATACTATACATTTTGGAATCGCCGAGTGTCAGAACCAAGCCGAAATTTCACCCAGTCTGAAATTTGTTTTGAGAACAAACCTCGTTTTATAAGTTGGTTTGTTAAAAAAAAATCCACATTATCCACGCATAATCTGACCACTACACAGCAGAGTAATATCTAAACCCCTGCATCATATCTGCAAAGGAACTCAGCAAAGCAAACAAAACATCATGGTGATTGTCGTTTTTGGGTCGGCCTACTTGTGGATAGTGCCTTCTTTGCTATTTAAAAACTTGAATATTCCCATGCCGTACTCTGCAGATGTGTATCAACTATATTGCGACCCTCGTTGGTAATTTCTTCTTGTGCTTCAGTTGATATTAATTTTTTTAAAACATTTTTTATGTTTTTCTGCAATTTTACGTTGCAAATATCGTCCTCGGATTATTTGATATCTCGACCGTGCGACGACGTGCGTGTGTGCTACTTGTAAAGCTTGCCTTTCACGACCAACAATCGACATGGAAGAGATCGGACTGCCATGTTAGCTATTATACAATGGTGATATACTACAGCTTTGAACGGTCGATACTGCTCACTGATAGGCCTGGTTTTATATGGTATGACACATGCATTAAAGTCCTCGTTTATGTCCCGCGGAGCCGGGAAAATTTTTTGTATCTATCTCCCGGCTTAAGTCCCCAGCCTATCACAATGATTGTCCCGGCAGGACGGGGACAAGCTAACGTACCTTCCCAGCCAAGTCCCGCTAACATCCCCGGCATTGCGGGGCAATACTTTTTTTTGTACATGCCCTGCTATGTCCCGGCATATACCGCGCTATGTCCCGGGACCCACCCAGTGCCGGGATGAAATTGACAATGCATACCTTTCTCCATAAATTTTCCTGATTTACACCAAATCAGACAATGCCTGTATATGTGCAATTATACACAGTAAGTACTAATAAGTTTTTAAAGAATATGTTCTGTATTTTGCTTATAAAGGGGTACAAAATTGCATCATTACTGCTTAGGGTATCCGAGAAAGACAAATACTTGTTTAGGGTATCCTAATTAATTGCGGCTAACTATACTGTCTTGTTTAGGGGTGTAATTTCATAGCAAGTATTGTTAATTGCACTCCTGATACGTGTTTAGGGTGAAATTCAAGCTCGCAATAATATTTAGGGTGCTTTTTGAGAATTGCTTGGACACGGATGATCCCCCTTGTCAATGAGAAATTGTCTCACCCCGCCCCCCCCCCCCCCCCCCACCCCCCGGGTCAATAATACAATAATAACACGTAGGAACTTCTGAAAAGCTGCATAAATTTCCAATTTTCCTTGTATTCCCATGATACTGACATTTTCAAAAAACATTCCTAAGGATGCATTTTAGGATTTTGTGGAACCATGGCTATGTGATTCCAGATATGTGATCAAATGTATTTGATAAATGGTATTTAGGAAACGGAGGCATGTAAACAAATGACGTCTAATGTCCACACTGCTAATGGAGCAATGTGTGCAGTGGTTTCAACACAGATTCAATCTGTTGTACCCTCTCCCCTCTAAACATAATCCAAAAGTGGACCAAAATGATACCAAAAGGTCCACCTATTTAAGTTCCACACTTCCTGTTCACAGGGTCAAGGTCCCTTCTGGGGAAGTACCTCCCTAAAGG
>JAMKCH010031854.1:0-16067 GCA_023653785.1 Ophioderma brevispina | reverse complement strand
GAGAGGCGCCGTGTATCAGAACACACGACCTGCGAATAAGTCTGAGATCGAATTTCCGGGAGATTTTGGAGGTTACGAGCTGTCCTTTCATCAGTTCTGTCGACTGCAACATTTGCTGCTATTATTTAGGGCGCACTATTTCATTTCCAAGGGCGGGGGTTTGGAGGTTTTCTAAAAAAAACTTCACCCACCATTTGAGCAAAAAAAACTTTCCCACCTTTCCATTAAAAAAATAAAATTACCCACCTCGCACCTTATAAAAGGGTTATAGAAAAAAACTTGCCCGTGGAAACGCAGAAAAAACTGCCCTGTTACTTACGTTGGAAAATAACGCTATAACCCATAAATTTGCAAAATTGCGGTTTATATAAGACAAAAATCGTCATGTCAAAGGTCATCACGAAAGGTTTAAATCTTAAATATTTGCTCTGCTCCAATTTTCGTTAAAAATGAGCTCAAATTGTTCATCTTTCCAAAGACTGCAACAAAAACATATTGCACGCCTAACATATTTTTAAAATGCGGAGATCAATAGAGGTCAATGGGGGTTGGAACCTTGTTTGCCTTTCTCTCGAAAACAAAAAATACAAATTAAGAGGTCACTACTTTTCGCTGCCATCCCTGTAAAAAGGTGAACAATTGAGACCATTTGAGACCACACCAACCTTTACGTGCTTCATTCACAAATTAGCCTACACCAGTTTTCAGACCATTACTCAAAGTATTAAAGTACCTATTGACGATTTTTATAATTAACTTTGCATTTTTAGAATTGGTCTATCAACTATAATACTCTATACTCATGGTGTTTTGTATGCAATATATGTTCCAGAGCTAAACTCGTCAGGAATCCAGGATTTAAATGTTTTGTTGTGTATAATAATTATAATAGGGCTGTTTTGATATTAGAGTTGGGGGGGGGGGGTGGGTGTATCGGTGCGCATGTCTACAGAGCGCATAGCTCTGTAGCATGGCGCGTATGTTCAAAGGTAGTATGTTTGTAGATGAGATTGCTTTTGCAGGGAAGTTTCTTTCTGGAGTTTTGAGTTATGCACCAGGTAAATTACGAAGCATGATTATTTGAACTTTTAATAGCAGTGACGATGAAATCAGTGGCAACTGACGTGGGCCTGGGGCTAACTGTTGAGTAAGTAGCCAACTTACCAATGTACTGATTATTACAATGCGTAGGCCTATTATTGCATGGCTTTAAGACAGAATGTACAATTTGAGTGGTGTTTAGAACTATGGTGTTAATGACTTATGATAGCCTGTGGTATTGTCAGTAGTATAGGGCCAATTAGAATTTGTGCACTACAGTCGTGCATATAGCCTTTGCCTAGACTCAGTTTTTCATTCCTATTTTTTCTAATATGGAACTGAGATCACTGCCTATCTCATACACGTTAAGCTTCGCAAAAAAATTATTTTTAAATAGTCTGGTTTACAACGCCCCATTTTTGAATTTGTCCGCAGATCATTGTATTAAATAAAAAAGCACGCAGTCAAAAAGAAAGAAGCAAAGGTAGTTCATGGCAACAAAACATGTTGTTATGCCGTTGCGAGGGACTTCACATGGTGCAAAATTTTGCACCCTCAAAAATCATTGATCTTCTAGATCGTAAATGCGGAACTACTACTTGAACAGAAAAAGAGGTAAGTTTAATACTTACCTATCCACATCAACCAAGAACTACTGATATTTTTGAGGTGTGGGGTGGAACTCGTCTACCTTGCCTATAGGGGCCCCCTAAGATTTCTGAGTTTTGACATTTTTGAAAAATAAAGAAGCTAACAAAATCCCTCAACATATTATAGCATCTTTAAACAGTGTACATTCAATACAAAAAACCAAATTAAAAGCAACAGCTGAATTCATCACCGAAATCTGGATGTAAACAAGAGTTGAGGGTGTCAACTCGAACCCAATGTTATTGCATGCACGGTAAGTTTTGGCCTCCCAACTCACACATTGTGAGTCAAATGGACCAAATCACCTACCATGGATACCCAAGACGCTTAGGAAGAACCCCTATTACAAATCAGTTAACAGTTGCTATATTGGATCAGAAATGGATCGAGTTATGGTAAGCATGCGGTTCCATTCCTTCTTTGCGTTGAGATGCAGTCACCTGGTGGATGTGTCACCGAGGCAGTATAAGCTTAGGAAGATTCTATTCCGCACACCGTGACGTTGCGAATAAGCAATGTTTCCTCCTCCCGGTAATATTCGCACCGTAGCGTGTGAATAAGGAACCTTTTCTTGTAATTCACACCGAAACGGTGTGAATAAGAAACTTTTCTTGTAATTCGCACGTGGTGGGTGCGAATAAGAATTTCGTGTAATTCGCCCCATAGGTGAAGGCGATAAAAATACGAAATTTTGCCCGTTGTTTCACACCGTCACCACCGCGGCAGTTAGAGTTAGGCCCTATCTAGCTCTATAATCACTTATATTTATACATGTATTATATAATTCAAAACTTCTCCGCATGTGTGTGTGTGGGGGGGGGGTATTTTTTCTCGTTGTTTCTTTTTCGTTTTTGTTGTTTGAGAATTGGGATGCTTTTACTCCCAAAGAACATTATCTTTTTGTTGTATTTTTCATCTATTTTCATCCATTTTATAATTGTTTATTTTAATATTATTATTGGCTTATAATGTATTTTTCATTTTTGTTTTCCATCTTCATTGTTTATATATTGCTTTTTATTATTTTTATTCATTTTTATTTTAATAGTTTGTTTTTTATGCTGTAGTTTTCTTTACTTGCTTTTTTCTTATTGAATTTGTATTATTTTTGTTTTTGTTCATTCCTTTTGATTTAGTTTTTGAATTGCTTATATTTAGTTATTTTGTTTTTTAATATCATATACTTCTCTTTATATACTTGATATTTTTTTTTTTTTTTTTTTTTTTTTTTTTTTTTTTTTAATTTGTGTACAAAAAATTTGATTGAAAATTACGTTTTTTACTTAATTATTTTAAATTTTACTTTTCTATCTAATCACAGCATTGTTCATTTCCCATATTTTTCAAGAAAAAGACAGTACCCCTGACGAGCTCGACGTAAAAGGGTAAAGGGGACGGATCTGCACACACAAGAACAGAGTGCGCTCCTCTCTTGCAAAGCGATTGGGCAGACTCCACCATTACAGTGCGCCAGTAAATGGCTGCCAATTTTTAATTTGTGAAAATGTGATATATCCTAGTGACCACGGAATTTAAAGCGGTTTGAGACGTTGTGTAAAGCGCAGAGAAATCTTACATTTCTTTAAAAAAAAAAAAAAAGAGGCAACCACATTGGCCGCAACCGGGGTTCGAACCCCGCAACCTTCAGATCAGGAGTCAGCCAGTCGATCCCTGGACCTATGTACTCTCATGGTATTTCATGCTATCGATAGGCTTATCCTTGATGTTAAATGTTTCAAATTCATAGTCTCATCCCATATTGAGCGATTACGCTGTGACAACGGAGGATCCGAATGCTTGCTGCTTTGCGTATTGTAGTTATAAACGTAACAGATAATGGTTTGGGTCACGTGCAGTCCATGTCACGTGTCATGTATCAGGTATCAGTTGCTCTTCGGGGAGCTACCCGATTATATAAATCCGACTATGATAAATCAAGGTATGTACAGATGACCCCTCTGCCCAAGTGTCTATTAATTTTTTTCCAAACGACACCGTTTAGTATCTAAACAGTAAAAAATTTAACCTTTTCCCTAGTGTTTCAAAACCGACGTACGATTACGATAATCGGTTGTTTTGTCCAATGTAGGGATACGTACTCATTTTACTGAATGGGTCCCCCGAAGCAAATCATAGAACCAATCAATGCCGTGACGTCATCAAATCTTTATTTTTTTCAAAAATTGGCTGTTAGTTCCTCATAATAAATTCCTTTTTAAGATTCAACATCTGTATATTGTTTCTTTACTAATTAATATTCATGTCCCCCGCATGAATGTGAAAAAGATGGGTCCAAAGTCCTACAAACTGAAAACATAGTTAGCCGTCTAAATACCCTTACTACCGGGGACTGTATGAGCAGACGATTCCCGTAATATTTTAGCAAGGCTTCAGCCACTTGCGCGCGGCTGCGGGGTTATGCGACCAGGACAATAATATATAGAATGTAATATGCCTTGAAAACTAACTACTCCAAAGTTTCGCCTCGCCAACCCACCCCCGCATCGCTTATGCGGCACATGGCTGCATTGCGGCCACTACATAGGAAACATTTGGTGGTGCTTGCAAAACATTTGGTCATGCATTAATAAATTAACAGTGTTCCCATCAATTGCATGAGAAATGTGTTTTGGAAATTGCACATTGCAAGGGTTCCGCACTGTGCTGCACTCACCCCGGCAGCTTCATATACGTACTATCCATTGACTTTTGCATACACTGTTAACCCGCAACTATATTTAACTTTTAGCATTATATAAAGTTGTTTCTATCAAATTTGCAGGGGAAAATGTGTTTTGGAAGCGAACACCGCAAGGGTCCCGCTCGTAAGGGGGACACAGCCCGCCGCACCCAGACAGCTTGATATATAAAGAACTCTGCATGGGGCACGCATGCTTATTCAAACAAACCCTCACCATATTTTACTTTTTTTAAAACTGCTGATCATACCTATACGCATTGTTTCCTTGTTTCTATCAAATTTACATGGGAACTGTTGTTTTGACAAGCTTGATATAACGAACCTCGAAGAACCTTTTATGCTTATCAAAACAAAACTTAATCATCACATATCTTTTACTTTTTAAATATAGCATATAAAACATCAGCATTAAAAGCATACCAGTAGAGTGAACCACTTATCAAGTTTTTCTATCTAATTTGCATTGGGAAAATGGTGTTTTGGAAAGCGAATAATGCAAGGGTTCCGTTCTTTTCAACGGGAGGGGGTCTCCCCTCACCCACCCCCAAAAGCTTGATTAGGAACTCTGCATGAACACTTTATGCCTTAATTTAAACAAAACTTACCCATCAACTATATTTTAACTCTTAAAATACTACTATATCATAATTTAAGTGAAGCACTTACAAATTGCAAGTTGTTTTCATCAAATGCTTGGGGAAAAGTGTTTTGGAACAGAAATATTGAAGGGTTCTGGCGCTTCGCGCGGGAGTGACACCCCTCCGCCACCCACACCCAGAACACACCCCGGCAGCTTGATATACGAACGCTGCAATAAACACTTTATGCTTATTCAAACAAAACTTACCCCTCACCAACTATATTTACTTTTTAAAATTTGATCATACTTATCAGCAATATTTCAAATTGTTTCCATCAATGTGCCCTGGGAAAATGTTTTTTGGAAGTGAACATTGCCATGGGGTTGCGCGGGAGGGGGACCCCCTCCCCCCCCCCACCCGACAGCTTTCTATACAACTCTCCATGAACACTTTATGAAATCAAACAAACTTAAACCACATCCACTATATCTTTACTTTTTAAACATGCTAATCATACCTATAATTTAAGTGAGCCACTTATAAATTCATTTTTGTTTTTCTGTCAAATGCATGGGGAAAATGTGTTTTGGAAAGCACACCTATTGCAAGGGTTCTTCGCTTCGCGCGGGTAGGGGGACACCCGCACCCACCCCCGGACAGCATGATAGACGAACTCCCCATGAACACACTTTATGCTTAATTCCAACAAACCAAACTTAACACATCAACTTATATTTTACTAATTAAATGAATTCATACCTATAGCATTATAAAGTGAACCCATTCAGAAATTTCAAATGTTTGTATATAATCCTTTTGCATGGGGAAAATGTGTTTTGGGAAAGTAAGATTGGCAAGGTTCTGCTCACAACCCGCCCCCCCCCCTCTCCTCCCTTCAGCACACCCTGCGCGCTATACCTGCAAGGTGCCATGACTAATACCTAAAACCCGGCCCCATAGGCAGGGGTCTAACATAAAAAAAAAAACAGACAAATGAGGTCAACCCGCCACCAAAAAAAAAAAAAATACGTCCTCAAGTAGGCAAAAAAAAAAAAAAAGCCAGGCTATGACTTGAAGAAAAAAAAATCTGCCTCCAAAAGCCAAAACGAAAAAAAAACTTGCCTCATACCAATTTCCACCCCCCCCTTGAAGACTATGGTGGTACCCTTACGAAAGCCGATAAAATTTCGATCATTTGTTTTGGAAGCTTGCGTCCTGCCTACTAATTATTTATCTCCACTTGCTTGACCTTCGTCGTTCATGTCAAACTTCACCGTGCCTCGGAGTTGAACTGTTTACTCCACTGTTAATTGTGATATAAACGTTGATAAACTTAATATACTCGAAGTCTGATCAATTGTCTGAAAACAGATGAATCTCTTTCCAGAGCACTTAATATAAGTGATATATGAACATTTCCCCTTCAACTACAGTGGTAAAAGTTTGCTTGACATGATAAAAGTAAGAGCTTCCACGCTTCGCGCGGGAGGGGGGATACCCCTCCCGCACCCACCCCCGCGCCGCTCGGCGCCGGCTGCTACGCCGCCATTAATATCACAGTAAATTATAAAGGACATAGCCCGGCCGGAGAAAGGAGGAAGGAGGCCCTCTATAATCTTAATGGTTATATTTCGCCATCAATTTAGAGTTAGTGTTTGACACACTTATTCATGTACGCCAGGGTGTTTTTTATCCACCAACCTACTCTTGTATAAGAAAAAGATGAGAAAAGTCGGAGAAACTTCAGGGGCATGCTCTCTGGAAAAAAAGCAAAGCTAGAGCATGCCTGCATTTCGATGACAATTTATTCTTATATGAAGAAAACGGAAGATGTTGCATAGCTGCCCTTTTCATGCGAGCTTGTAAATGACGCCTATAGATAGACCGTTTGTCCTTCATAGCTACACAGAGGATGCTACATGAGGCAGCCCTTTATTAACAATACCCAATACCTATATAGCTTATGCTGCTAGATTTGGATTTAAAACCCTCTTCCCACAAAGCAACTCTGGAAACACACAAATTGCCATGACCCGCGCTATTTATATCATAGCAAGTTTTTACTACACTATGAGCTAATAAAATTACAATTCCCTTGGCGCAGTTAATAGCTTTCATTCATTCAACCATTGTATTTACAATACCGGTCCCTGTATTTTAAGTATATTTATGAGACCCAGGACTGCAGGTCCGCTGTTGTTACCATGTGCTCATCCAAGGCACTTACTGAACAGGCCCTTGTAGATTAGCATGCCTTACCATTTAGTGATATGGTATGGTTTCTATATAAAAAGTTCGTTGTTGTTTTTGGCAATTCCATTTAGTGGGTCCGGCCACCCAGAAAACAAAAATGGCAAAATAGGTCCCTTTTTCCACCCCAATACCCAGAACGCCATCACATATATGTTGGCTAAATAATATAACGCCACATCCTGCAACGCGGCATTGTGGTTCTTGGGGTGGAAAGGCTTCAAATATGGAAATTGAATTGTCCATGAAGCCTGTATTATAAATTTACTAAAACCCCTTTTGGGGCATTCTGTAAAGTGGATTGTTTTGAAAACCAGCAAATGTAAACTTTGAGCGTGTCGCTTTATTATGCAAACGTTTCAAGTTCATCCGTTCGCATGAAAATATAGAGGGGGTGTCATTCATTCCTTATCCGGCGATGTCCCTTTATTTATCTTGGCACCCCCCTCCAGTGAGGTCTGGATCCGCCCCTGCTGGGACGATGTGCTTATTGCCTGAAATGCCCCAGGGGGCATCTTTTATACATAACACAATCCTGAAGAGTAATTTCCTCTAGTGATTGATCAAGTCAAATAAATCCATGCACGTAAACCACTATTAACTTCACTGCACTGAGTCCTGTGGTATGTGTCAGTGTGTTTTCCTCTTAACTTCATCTTTTTTTAGATCCACTAACTGACCATGAGGGTAACTCACAAAAAAATCCACCTTTTATTTTCAACTGAATTGTCCTTCCACTGGTTGTGATGCTTTTTATGAGACATCTTTCTTCTCTTCCTCTCAATTTCCTATGTTGTTTTTAATATTGTTTGATGTTTACAACTATCGTACAGTATAAACAGGATTGGCCACATGATACTTTTATGCCCAGATAGCTACTACCAGCCCTTGTTGAATGGAAAACGGTATTTTCACACCTATAAATAGCAGAAATAGATTTTTTTGTGGCTAATGAGGTCGGATCCTCAAATTTTCATCAACTGCAAAATCAGATTATGGCGGCCAAGCCTTGTCATCTGCAACATCACTCCCCAAATGAATCAAATAAGTTACAGCATTGGATACAGACCCAATTTAGGCACTTTGCTATGGGTTGGTCATTGGTTTTGACCTCATCCTAACCTTTTTTATTCATAAATAAAAATTCAGAAATAACCTGTCATATGGAGGAGCGGATTCTCAGCTGCAAAAGGTTTGAATAGCAACATGTTGCTTGATATAACATATAAAATACAGAATTATTTTTTTTGCATAATTATGTATCCATAACCTAATACAAGTCAAAATTTTTGGGATTTCTTTGCTGACCCTGCCTGTGAACATTCACAGACTGTCCATAATGGGTATATTGAGAGTTTGCTATAACTTGTTGTAATCTAAGAAATCGATTTGGGCAAAATATAATAAAAACCAAACAAAAAACAACTCCTGAGTTTGGAGTTTGGGATCATGCAGTGTTTAATTATCATACATAAATTGGGTATAACTAGCAAGTCCGCAGGCCAAAAGTGGCCCGTGTTAGCTGGTTAGATAATCACATAATGTCTCCTTCATGACCTTAAGCTGCTGCCATCATTTCACGGTGCACTGGAAGAGAGGTTACACCAACAACAACCCCGTCTACCTTTGTTAGTAAAAACATCGCTAACCTGTGTATAGCAAGATTGTTCTGGATCATGTTCCACTAATCCACATTGACCACTCGGTATCCAATCAATGCTGCGTAAAGTATCCAGCACCAAAACAACGCAGACTGGCATCAGGATTCACTGATGAATCTGGATCGAACTTAAAGAGGACTGCTCCAAAACCCTATGACCAAATTTGACCAACTAGTGAACAAGACTGCCAGATATTCATACCTAGAGGCTGTAGGACAGCATATACACCAGGCTTTTCCCAGGAATGTGCTAAAGAATACCACAAGTATATTACCATGTTTGAAGCTGATCCTTTCTCAGCTAAAACAACTGCTAAAGTGTCAGAGAGGATCTCCATGCAGCAAATCAAAACCTGGCATACATCAATTGAATCCACCGATATTATTAGTTATCCCCTGCTTGTTCACGCAACACGGAAAAATACGTATGGTTGGGTGCTGTAGGCCTCATGTGATACAGCACCCAACCATAGGTATTTTCCATATTGCGTTGAACAAACAGGGGATAACAAATTTATCATTAGAAGACATGAATACTTTAAGTGGTAAGCCTGAACTCAGTTCTAAATCTGGAATAGCACAGCCATGACAGCCAGAGCCCAGAGCCAGAGTAGAGACAGAGTTAGAATGTCATAGCCAAGCAAGTACTTTTGGTCCAAACAAATTAAAAACAAGTTAAGTAGGCCTAGACCACAGGCCCCTGGCCTAGTCTAGGCCTATCTCTAGTATCTATGGAGGCCTACAAAGTACAAATCAACAACAGTCCAAGACCAGGCTGTCATGTCCACAGAGATTCAGTGTAGTCCAGACTAGGCAGTGCACAGTAGTTGAATTCTGCAGAGTATGCCTAACCACTGCACTGTAGACTGGGGAAAACTTTAACTCACCTCTTTGAAAGCCTTCCTGGCAGTTGTCACCATTTCTCTAAAACACAGGAAAATTTCAAAATTATTTATAAATTTTTCTTTTTTGGTTTTTATAATTATTATCAATGTGTTTTTCATTGCAGATCACACACAGCGCCAAGCCTGCATGAGCAGTGATGTTGCAAAAAAAAAAGGCCATTTTGGATTGTGCTTCTCAGACTCAGAGGGGGCTGGCAAAGCAGTCTCTTCCACAGATGCATAAGATCATTACACACAGATTTTAATGTATGTAAAGTAGGTGTCTAATACTTGGTATAATCATCACGCAATACGGGAATATATTACATGGTTAGCATATTCCCTACCACGAAATACGGAAATATATTAATTAGCCTGTTAACCAATGAGATTCAAGTATTCATGTCTAGCTCTATATTAAACCACATGCATGGCTTTGCCTTGCTTGGTGCTTTTGCACCTTGGAATGGGGACACAAGAGCACCTTGAACAAGATCATAGTGGAGACAATGCCAATGCCGCTATCGTGGTCAAGGGCGACCGATTTGGCTTCAACCAAAAAATGATCTACAAACCATATTTTGTGTCTGTTATATGCCAATCATACTTTTAGTGCTAAATGAGGTGGTGTAACCGTGTAACCGGACCTTTGCAAATGAGGGGGGGGGGGCAAAGGGGTGCAAGGCATTTTCTGAGGGGCAAAATTTGGGTCCTTCTCCACAGACACTGTACAAACGGTCAGTTGATTTGGGGGGGCTGGCAGGGGCAAAAGTTCTAAGCAGGGGAAAGTGCCCCTGTTCGCTGCTGATTATGCCACTAGCTAAATAGAATGAGGGCATTGTCCTCAGCTTAACCCACTACTACTGGCCACAAGTTCAAAACAACTAGCTATAACAAACTGAAAGAAATTCAAAACATGAAGGCGTCGTCACCTAAAATTTACAAACTTTAAAGGGACACAAGGACGACTTAAGATTAAGTCGATTTCTTCAAAATGAGATTATTTTTGCTATTGTAATTGATATCTGTGCACAGCCTACCTTTGGGACAACATAAGCCAGAAACTGTTTTTTTTTTATTTTTCACTCAAGCATGACTGTTTATTCAAGCAGTGCTTTTGCCTGCCAATGCAACCTTCTGAAAATGCATACCAAATATGAATAGTCCCTTCATCTAACAATTTTTGGTCTTAGTTTTTACTTTCAACACTTTCATGACCATAAGTTTTTCAAGGCAAAAAAAAAACTTTAAAAAATCCGGTGTCATTGTTAAACCGATTACTGCAAACGTTTCAATGTATATTTGTAATTGTTGATTAAAGGTTCGTGTTCCGATCGTCTTGGAGAACCCCCCCCTGATTTACACCCGTAAGTAGTAACGATTGTAGGTATCAGATGAAAGGCCGTATTTTTCTCTCATTGTCGTCTGAAATTTTAGCCTTCAAATCCATTCATTCCAAAGATATAAACACAAAAAACCGCGTTTTAAGTGGTTACCATCAAAATTAGCACAATATTGAATAGGGCTTTGCAATATGCATTGTCGCGTCTACCTCAAAACAGCAAGTTTGTTTCCACGGTACTTGCTGGGGAGTATTGGCAAGTGCCAGGCTCGTCAGATCATGTAGAAACACAATAGACATAATCGGAAAAAAAACAAGCACTTTAAAATAAATGTGCATTAGTGTGAGCTATTGTAAATCACCAATCTTGCTTGATTTAAAGCAAGAAATGCTCCTGGTGGACTGTCCCTTTGGTCCCTTTTAACAACTGGCTTCAACCCGCAAGACTACATAGGTCCTAAAACCATCTGATGTCAGATGAAACCAGGAAGTAGTATCAATCCAACAAGAATGTTGGATTTCAATAGAAATCTCAACCCAATAACCTATATAAGTTAGACAAGCGGATTCTCTGACTCTGTACAATGGTGTATCCAATTGGGTATATCCCTTATCCAAAAAATGTGGGTTGCTTTAATTGCTAAATACATCACCAAGTGCATAAATGTAGACAAAATAACCATAATCCAGAATTATTTGTTTATTAAGGCCAATTTCGGAAATCCAGAAATTTTCTGGAAATCCAGAAATTTTCCGGAAGTCTTACATCCCCGATTAAGGTGGTTCCAATGTTTAGCTCAAGAGTTACTAAATCGACTAAAGATCATTTTTCCTTCCCAATATGTTGTCACATCTTAACAATTTAAAACCAAAGAATGTGTCTTCATTTACATTTCCACAGGCTTTTCAGCTCTCAGATGTCAAAAATCACAAAATACAGGCTTTTTCATATTTTCATCCACCTTTTTTTGATTTTTTTCTGGTGAACCCTAACCTGTCCTATTTTAAAATTTTTCTTATGCAGATTGATGAAAGCCAGGTGTACGCTTTCATAATTTCCTTGCTGCGGGTAACAGTAGAAATACCCATAACTCAAGCTATGGGCATTTTTTTCCCAAAAAACATGATTTTACCAACATTATTTGGGAAAAATGGCAATATCTTGAGTTTAAGTATTTCTATGATACCCGCATCAAGGAATATGAAAGAGCACACCTGCGTTTCATATCTGCAGAAAACATGAAATAGAGGTAGGGTTCACCAGCAAAAAAATGCAAAACATAAAAATATGAAAAACCCCTCTATAATTTGTGATTTTTGACATCTGTGAGCTGAAAGTCCTGTGGAAATGTAAAATGAAGATACGCTAGCACTGATGAAGAGCACAAGATGGTCAAACTGGCTCACATGTGAGACCTGTGTTCGTATTTTTCAGTTAACTTTGATTGCCTATTCAATAACACAAGCATTTGATTTCTGGTTTCTGTAGAATTTGTGTCTGACCAATCACAAACGTTGAGCACAACCCCAAAAAGCATGGGCAGACAGAACATAAGCATAAAGGGAAGGGACAGTGTTTCAATAATGTGTTTCATCGAAAGAAGCGCCCAAACATATTTTTCAAACTGTTTGTGTTTTGGCACATGCTAGCAATGAATTACATCACACAAAGCACACTGGGGCAATTACGATAGCACACCAGTTCAAAACAGTTTTTTGTTTTCCTTTTTAGTTTTTTTACTTTTGTTTCCAATAAACCTTTGAAACATTCTTGATTGGTGTTCCTAACAAAACAAATCTCCTCCTGTACCTTTAAATAGTGCTTTTAATGCATGCATGGAATTGCCAAAAGGTTGGATTACAATCTTTTCATAAACAACACTGTAAGTATATTTGTTGGTTGTGCATGGGATTTCCTATGGTGTCCCAACATTCCAATCAATTTCACACATGACATATGGGGTATGGTCGAACCCCCAGGAATTAGGCATTGCCCTGGTCTAGCTTCTTTCTACTACAGCAACTAACCATTATATGCAGTGCCATCTATAGCATGCATATATAAGACCATCAGGACTGACATTATTTTTTATTTGTAGAGCTGTCGAGGGCTCTCTTCATGTTTCCTTCAGATTCATCAGCAGTGTGCTACAAAATTTGTTAATTTAGATATTTCTAGTTTGATTTTCCAGGAATGGCTATGACTTGTATAATTACAAGAGCAAACAACGTCAGCAAAACAAAATGCACAACACGACTGGTGTATCTTACAGGTGATAAGCAGCCCGATAATGAAAGAGAATAAAAACAAAACATAGGTCCTCGGACCGCTTGTGTGTCGCCTGCCGTCGCGGTTTTTTGAAATATAGGGCCTCACATGAACCTTTGACCTTGATATGTGACCTTTGACCTCATAAACAATGAGGGATTGCATGTAAGACTAACTCCATAAACCCAAGCTGGTTTACCAATTGCACTTCAACTTTTCAATGAGGTAATTTTACACATTTTCGCCTATCTTACAACTTGACCTCACATGCCTTTGACCTGGTAATGTGAACTCTTACCTCATCAAATGAGGGATCCAATTATGCACCTATGACTCAAGACTGTTCCAATTGAACTCAACTTTTCAAATGAGGTTAATTTTACATTTTTTTCAGCCTATTTTACAACTTGACCTCACATGACCTTTGACCAGGTATGTGACCTTTGACCTCAATCAACAAATGAGGGGATGTCATTGCACCTGGTGGACCCAAGTTGGTTTAAATCCATCAAAGTAGGTGGATATTACAGCAAATGTTAACCTTTTTCCCAACAACAGACATCAACAACGGGGAGAAAGTGATCCCTATATATGTTAGTCGATGGGACATGTCCTTCTAATTCGTTGTTTTGTTGTCTCCATCGGGGGGCTAGGGGGAAAACTCAAGTGTAATTCATAATATTAAAATCAGATTCGTCGTTTCCCACAATCAAACTGCACATTTTCTTGAAAAAGAATAAAATGTCCACTTCAATTCATTTCCCCATATCAGTGACTAGTGGATACACATAGATTCAGCAATAATGGAGTTACGATATTCATCACCATCACCAATCACCGGCCCCGGTATGCGTGTAGAAAAACACTTCCAATTCCCTTTCATCTGGGAGTGCAGACCATTGTTATATTGTCGCGCAGACTGAAAAGAGATTCATCTGTTATGCTCTCCAATTTAGACTGGAGTACTTTTTCAGGACAAAATACTTAACCTCACTCACAAATAATAATATTGAATCCTTCTATAGTGCCTGTTCAATTAATTTGGGGCCAGGTTTATTCATCATTTATTCGAAAAGGAAGAAACATAACAACATCATAAGAGAATGTTGCTGGCAGCTTTGACCTACCAACTTTGTGCAGAACAAAATCCGTAACGGAATTGCTTAACTTCAATTTCTATTCATTACCGTACCCCGCGTTTTCAGAAAAAATTAATTGAGTGTCAACGACCTATATTATAATGTACACTGTTAGTTATTGTGAGAGGACGGTATTTGTCGCTCCAACCCGAATCGTGAGGTGGGTAACACTTCCTATAACTGGCCCTACATACCGTGGCATTGTAATATCTTTACTCCTGGTTTGCTGAAGTCAATAACTATGCATTGGTCTGATATTGGGAAAACGAAATTGAGGTGACATTTTATATATTTTTAGAAAATGGCCAGTTTTTATGTGCGGGAAGCATACCGTTGATGTGATCATAATATTATTATGAATTGAACACTTGGTTTTCCCTGCCCCAAGGTGTGCTAATGGGGACTACAGAATTTGTAATACAGTTGGTTATTTGGTCCACGCCCCATGTTTGTGTCTTTTCTGCCTTAAGGCAGGCACACAAAAAGTGGAAATGCATTGTTTAACTTAAATCAGGGATAGTGTGTACAATTCCATATAAACTGCTTTATGTATAAACAACCACAAATTATTGAAACAAAATGAATATTTGAAGGACATTTGGTCATACGTCTCTCGCAATAAGACCTCCAGCGCGGCGTCTCAAATCTACACTAAACAGCTGATTGTGTTACACACATTCAGATAAACAAAATCAATAATGTGTGTGTTTTGAGTCCCAAACTGTATTGACACAATATCCGTTAAAACCTGTAGAAAATATTCCACAGGGAAAGCTTTTTTGATCTCAAGTCAGAATTTTGATAGCACGTTAAGAAATTTTACAGAATCAGATAAATATACTCACCAGAATGATGTGTGAGATGATTCTATTACATACATGTATACTTACGAATGATTCCAACTAGTGCATTTTTGCTGCTCAAAAAGCTGAGACACCCATATTGCACATAAAAATTTTTGTGCGCCCATGCCTAGTAGCGGTCCATGCTACATCGGTACGCACATCCTTGACGTCACTGGCACCAGAATCCTTTGCTCATTTTTGTACCTCTCACGGCTCCACTTGCGGGAGGGACTGGAGAGGTTCCTATATTTGGATCATTCGTAAGTATACATGTTGTAAATAGAATAATCCACACCCATTCTGGTGAATTTATCAATTCTATTGTCACCATTTTATACATTACGAAATGATCCAACAAGTGCACGACTGCCACACTGGTCTTTGGGTGGAGGACGTGGTGCCAGTAGTCTCAGTTGTTGCGGGTTTTCTCGCCATGTGAAGTTTTAATGGAAGCTGAAATAATTTTGCCCCATTACAGCCCTATTTATAAATAATGATCGCATGATCATAACAACACACATCTATAGTCAAAGCACTACAGTCGTATAAAAACCAGCTCCCACCTTAGTGAAGCAGTCTTATAATGATGCATGGCATTCCTCCTCTTACTCTTACTGCTTTGCTGCGATGGGTTTGGCCCGGTTTGTTTACGGTAAGGACTTCTTTCATAAAAATGTTCTGCAACGTTGTAGCGTCCTGGCCCT